>CAUYQU010097700.1:0-11630 GCA_963574635.1 Cheracebus regulus | reverse complement strand
TTTTTTTTTTTTTTTTTTTTTTTTTTTTTTTTTTTTTTGCTGAAGCTCAACAGCTTTCAAGGCGCATCTTGCAAGTTGGGAAAAGCTGGGATTAATATTTTATGATCAGCGATGTAAAAAAAAAAAAAAAAGTAGGCCGGTGTGGTGGCTCACGTCTGTAATCCCAGCACTTTGGGAGGTCGAGGCAGGTGGATCACAAGGTCAGGAGATCGAGATCATCCTGGTAAACATGGTGAAACACCGTCTCTATTAAAATACAAAAAGTTAGCTGGGCATGGTGGTGCGCCTGTAGTCCAGCTACTCGGGAGGCTGAGGCCGGGAAGCTCTTGAACTCGGGAAGTGGAGTTTGCAGTGAGCCCAGATCACACCACTGCACTCCAGCCTGGCAACGGGGCAAGACTCCATCTCAAAAAAAAAGTAAGATTCACATGAAACTGACATAATAGGTCCTCAATACACTCATACACACATATTCTTTTATAAAAAATTGACACAGGAAATTTTAGTCAGAACAAGTTAACATAGTTACCAAACTTCATAGTGATGCAAGCATTGAGGTCGTTGTATACTCTTATATTTTTCTCAGAAAGAGACGAAGAGAAAAGAAGAAGAAGAAGAAAAAAAAGACTGTGTTTCCTCAAAGCCGGTAGCTATTGCATAATATTTTTTTAATCCATGTGGAGTATAGTGTGAAATAATTTTATACTTTGCTTTTAGAATTGTATTTATATTTAGAAATGTTTTGCAATTAGTGGAACATAACATATTAATAGTTGAATCAGTTAAATAAACATGCTAAGGTTCATATTATTCATTTATAGCTCCCAGATTTAATACAATAAAATAAGGAAGTTTATTATTTTATATTATATACTTAAGAGAATCATTCATGATTGATTTGGATACATTTGTAAAACCTACGTGATGTGCCTCTGGTGAAGTCCTGTGAAACACAACCTCTGAATATTGCCAAACTGTACAAAACTTTTAAATAAAACATTCCTATCTCTAATATGTTTGCCAGAATAATGAATCACGGTAGGCTGTTGTCGGTAAGCCAGCAGCCAGTGACGTGTGTTCCTTTTGCTTTCCCTTAATGTTTGAGCAAGTGGTTGGAGTTGTTATCACCAAAACCAAACTATTGGGAGCATTCTGATCTGTACGACAGTTTATGCCTCACACGACTGATATTCTCAAAAAGCTTGTGATGGGCATGCACTGCTGACTCAGTTACAATTTGTCAAGATCATAAACAAAACATATATACTCCCCCACTTCTGTTCCTTCAACCTTTTTTATAAACACACTTCATTTCCTTGGCATGTCAGTTTGGGGCTGATGGGAGGATTCACTGAAAAGTTGGCAAATATAATAAAGAGTATTCAAACTTTAGAGTAAGTCACTACCTCTACTTCTCAAACAGTTTTGCATTTGTACAATGAGGATGTTTATACTTACAGAGTAACTGAACACTTACTGAAATATGTTAAGGCATTTTAAAATCATTTTTTAATTTGTAAAATAGTACATATTCACCATAGAAAATTTTAAGATACCAAAAAGCATAAAGAACAAAATAAAAGCAATGTATTCTTCCATTACTTAGCGATTACTACTAACAATTTTTTCTTTTTTTTAAAACCAAAAGATAAATATACGATTTTGTATTCTGCTTTTTTCACTTCATCTTATAGATAGTAATTTATCCAAAGTCACTAAATAATAAAGCTTTCTTTTTAAACGGCACGAAATGCTACATAAAAGCAAGTCCATGTACTACTGCTGTTCAATCTTCGGTTCTGAGTCTGAAAAAGACTAATACGTTATCGAGGGAACTTGAGACATCCATTGCTTGGCAATTTTCAGGACAGTGTGATTCCTCAGTGCCCAAATTGACCATTTAGTTTGTTGTATTGAGATGGACTTTTTATTTTCAAGTAAATATCAAATTGAAAAGTGCAAGAAGTACTTACTGTCAAGTAATGGTAGACCTAGACTAACACTGTAAAAACATATTCACAATTTAAGTATAGAAACATCTTCAGTTCCACTTTCAATTTCCTAAGCATTTCAACAAGTAGTATGGAAAGTGTGGATTTTGTCAATAGCTCTTCCATGAGCGAAGCTTTGCAAACAAATGAAATAACTTTTGTGAGCCATTAGCAAGACTAAGAACTTAACAAATTAGTAAACAGGACAAATATAAGTTATATGTATACTGCATTCTCTTTATTCATATATTCTTATTATTTAATTTATAGAATTGAATCTTTTAGTACCATTTTAGCAATAGGATATCTAGCTTTCAGCAAATACCAGCCTATGCTTATTCATTGATTTTTAATCTGAAGGAAGTAGAGAGCCACAAAGTTATATTTGCTGGGGTCTCTGGCCTATTTCCCTCTATTCTTACTCTTCTTGTTTAAATTGCACTGTTCAATTATAGAAATGGCAATAACTGCTCATAATTGTTTCTTCATATACAATGAATGATTTTGAATGATGTTAGCACATCCCAGTACCTTGGTATAAGCTCATTATCAAGGTTGCCTATTACAGTTTTTTTGTGTTATTCGGTTTATGTATCTAAGCTAGAGACTGGGTGATGGCTGGATCTCAGTTTTTTCAAAGGGTGAGAAATTGGTCTTGTACTTTTCACTAAGTGTAACTCTAGGCAAATTATTCAGTCTCTTGACATTAGCATTCTAATTTATAAAATGAGTTGGATTTAGTGATCTCTATAACATGCCTTCTACAATAAAAAAAATTGTCTTTTAAAAAATCGAAATAAGACATTTGGGTAATTTGTAAATCAATAAGGACAGAGAAATAAAGTAGTTCCATACAAATTTATATATAGAACGCCAAGACATTTCTTAATTTCCCAATGTTATAAAAGAAGCGGAAGTGGTCTTAAGAAAGGCAAGCCCTTTTCCTCATGTCTTGGTGATATAAACTCTAAAGAGACACTTGGCTGTCTGAGATCACACTGCACACTGGCAATAGAACATTCCCTGTAGCCTGTGTTTAAACTTGGCGTCTCCTGGGAACCCCCTGGTGTTGTCCTGAAGTCAGTGGTGCAGCTGTTAATTTCCACAGTTTGCTTTAGTTACTAGGAGGCTGTTGCCAGATTAGGAAGACAGAGGGCCATACGGATGAAAGGTGTAGCAAAGCCCTTGGAGTTGCTAGAACATTTCTGAGATCTGGTATTGACAGGCCAGATGGACCAGGTTGTGTCATAATTTAATTCTTAAATTTGGGGCAATAAGCACAGACATAGGAAAACAACTGGAAATGAAACAGTCATTATTTATTCAAGGTCTATCAACTGGGTTCCCACTATATTAGAGAGCCTTTCCATTTTCTGGAGATGTACTCATGAACATGATTACAAACATGAATATGTTTGCTATCTTATAGTATATAATACAAATAATCAGCTTCTTAATTTTTGTTTTTGTATTAAATCTAGAAGATGCAAGTGAAAAATATGAACCTTAGCATGTTTAGTAGAAGAAAAAGACTGTAAACATACTAGCGAAGAAACAAAAAAATGGAAAATGTTAAGTTAAATACAACAAAATTAAAACAAGACTATAAGAAATAGGGAGCAACTGGGTGGCTCTTTTACACTGGGTGATCAGGAAAGACCTTTCTAAGGAGAAGGCATTTAAGGTGAGATCCAAATAACTCGAAGGATTGAGCCATGCAAAGATGGAGGAGGTGGGAACAAAGGAAGATGCTTTCGGCAGGAGCAGCAGGTAGGGCCGAGGCCAGAAGCTTCCTGCGGTTTCGTTGAGGAATGGAACCGAGGTGTGGCTGCAGGGTCAGGAAATGAGGCGTGAAGGAAAATGAGCCCAAGGGGCCTGATTCCGAGAGCTTTATTGGCCAAAGTAAGGAGTCTGGGTTTATTCTAAATGGTATTGGATGCATTTAAATGGAGCTGTAATAGGCCTCATTTGAATTCCAGGTCCACAGTTCATTTACTGTGTGACTTGGGGTAAATTTAATTTATTTGCCTAATACTCAAGAGAGTGCTAGCCAGACCTGGTACTACATTCCAGGGATTACACAGATGCATTAGATGCAATCTTTAAAGTACTTCACAGTCTAGTGGGAGACGTCATCTCTTTAAACCTCTTCCCTACTCTGGACAATTAAAATAATAAACTCCAAATTGTTTACAGCATTAGACATGATGCAAAACAAAAAAACTTCTTAGTAAATTGTAGTTATGAAGCCCGTTATTGTTCTGCACTTCTGATAGATTATATAAAAGCTTTTAAAAGGAAGGAAAATATAAAAATGTGAGTATTTCTTATTTCAAAAGTTTTTTAGCACAGAAAGTAATGAAGTGACATCAGTTCTTTGGGAAATGTCTGAAATAAGAGATGAAACTCGGCATATGAGGAAAGATAGGGAATCTGTTTGCATGAGGTTTGTAGAATATTAGAAAATATATAACACATTTATATACACGCACAACACACACACACATGCGCGTGCGTGCACGCACACACTGGTTTCCTAGGACTGCTGTGACAAAGTAAAGCAAACCAGGTGGCTTAAAACGGAAATGTATTTTGTTGCAGTTCTGGAAGCTGAAGTCCAAAATCAAGGTGTTGTCAGGGCCATGCTCTCTTTGAAAACTGTGGTGGAGAATTTGTCTCATGCCCTTCCCTTAGCTCCTGTGAGCACTGGCAATCCTTGGCATTCCTTGGCTTGTGGCTGCTTGACTCCAATCTCTGTCTTTATCTCCAAATGACATTATCCCTGCATGTCTGTCTCTTCTCTTCTTATAAGGATACCAGTCATACTGGTTAAGGGCCGACTCTACTCCAGTACTTCTTCCATAGTGAAAATGTCTTTCCAAATCTTTTGCCCATTTAAAAAAAAATTGGGTTGTTTGTTATTTTGTTTTAAGACTTCTTTATATATGTATTCTAAATACAAGTCCTTTATCAGACATTGTACATGATTTGCAAATATTTTCTCCCAATATGTGGCTTGTGTTTTCATTCTCTTAGTAGTGCATTTCAAAGAGTAGTACTTGTGAAGTCTAACCTTTGGTTTTGAAGTCTAATCTTTATCAGTAACTTTTATGAATTTAGCTTTTGGTGTCATATCAAAGAATTTTGTCTAACCCAAGGTCAAGTATTTTCTCCTATATTTTCTTCTGGAAGTTTTAGTTATTGGTTTTGCATTTAGGTCTATGATTTATTATGAGTTAATTTTTGTATAAAGTACAAAGTATGGCTTAAAGTTTATTTATTTATTTTTTTTGCACATGAATATCTCATTTGTTACAACACAATTTTTCAAAAAGACTATGTTTTTTCCATTGACTTGCATTGGACCTTTTTGAAAATTTATTGACTGTGTGTGTGGATTTATTTCTGTTCCAAGAATCCATCTTTTTGCCAATGTCATAGTTTCTTGATTATTGTAGCTTTATACAATGTCTGGAAATTGAGTAGTGTGGTACCTCCAACTTTCTTCTCTTTTTAAAAATAATATTTTGGCTATTCTATATATTTGGCATTTCCAGCTTGTTGCTTTCCACTTTTTTTTATAAAAAAATTCTTGTTAGGATTTTGACAGGGATTGCATTGGATGTGTAGATTGGTTTGGAGAGATCTGATTTTTAATCTTAAAAGTATAGAGTTTTCCAATTTATGAACACAAGATATCTCTTCATTTGTTAAGTCTTTGTTGACTCTAAGACAAAGGAGGGGAAGGAAGAACATTCACCTTGAACCGTGTCTGTGCCTAAGTTGGGTACTATTGTAACAGAGCATACTACGAAGCAGAAACTTCGTGCCACTTTTCCAGTTAGCATATTATGTGATAGTCATTGCTTCTGAACATAAGTGTTTTTTGCATTATTTTAAACATTTTTGGATGGAGAATGTAGAATTGTAAAATTTAATGAAGTAAGTTAGCATGAAATCATTCTATACCATGTTTGACTATTTTAAAAAAATGATCACCTCCACCCACTATCCCAGGTAATCTAGAACTGACTATATTACTAACAGTAGTCCTGGGCTTGTGGATGATTTACTTAGAAAATAAAATATGCTTATAATAATACAGAATGAGTTATCATTTCTGGTGTATCAATAATGCTTTATTGAATCTTTTATTTATTTATTTATTTATTTGAGACAGAGTCTCACTCTGCTGCCCAGGCTGGAGTGCAGTGGCATGATCTTGGTTCAGTGCAATCTCTGTCCCCAAGGTTCAAGCGATTCTCCTGCCTTAGCCTCCCAAGTAACTGGGATTACAGGCACGCACCACCACGCCCAGCTGATTTTTGTATTTTTAGTAAAGACAGGGTTTCACCATGTTGGCCAGGCTGGTCTCAATCTCGACCTCGTGATCCACCCACCTTGGCCTCCCAAAGTGCTGGGATTATAGGCGTGAGCCACCGCTCCCGGCCAGTGTTTACATATCTTAGATGAGAAGATAGGACTATATGTTTTTTTTTACGTGACCCTGACTTAATTTCAAAATTCAGTGGTACCTTAAAAAAAAGTATAGTCCCATCTTAATTATTTATGGTCTGTTAGAAAATGTGGGCCTAAAAATGATTGCTACTGTCTCTGAGATCAAACACAGCTGTCTAAAGAGATGTAGAAATGTTAGCTCTAAACGTAGCTATTGATCTATTGTGTAGACCTATCTATCTATCCTTGAAACTTAAAGAAATTCCAATGGCATAGTCACCAAGCTACGAAATGTACATAATGATCATTATGTTGCTGTCAAGTGGACTGATGAGGAGAACATCGTTTGGGGAGCATAGGAATACAGCTTCTCACATGCTTTTGAGATAATGGAGACATGGCAAATCATTTTAGAATGGTATCTAGAAATTAATACATACTTTCAATAGTTTCTGATGGACCATTTATTGAATTAAGTGACAACTGGGAAATTTTAGATATATACTGCAATGTAACAGATATGTGAAAACTGCCTAGATACTATTTTAAATAACTGCATCTTTAATTTGTCAACCACTAAACATTATTTTAATACTTCATTGATGGCTCTCTGGTGAGTGTTCCATTCACATGTGTGTATCTTTAAGCACTGCATGCATAAAAGTCTCTGGGGCAAGCTGATCACATTTATAAAATATTTATTTTGGGTAAGGTGATCTATGGAGAACATTTCAGGGACCATAAATAGACTTTTCATTTTCCTTCTGACTCTCATCACCGGGATTACTTAATTAGAAGTATTTTTTTTTTCTATGCAAACATTTTAGGTCAACTATATCTTTAGGAAAACATAATTCTCCTCACTGAGAAAACAGAAAAGAGTCAGAGCAATATCAATATTTATCATTTTCCATAAACTATTGCTGTTATCAGGAAGCTCTTCTGATGGATCTATTCAGAGATCATCTAGAGGAAAGAATTATATTTCAGAATAGTTACTTAAACAAATGGTGAAAAGGTTCATTTGTTCTCAAAACTATTAAGAAACAAACAAAGAAAAATAGGTAATATTAATTTAAGAGATGAGCTAGATTGTTCTGCAAAGTAGTGAGGACCCATTGAAAATAGCCTGTTTAGAGATTAGGCATGGCTTGGCTGTTGAATGGCACTGACCTCCAGTTTTTATATCCATCATATCACATTTTCATGAACTAAGGATTTGTCCCCATAAGACTGTCCTAAAAGTCGATTATCCTTATGTATTACTGGTTGCTAAAAATTCCACCTCATCTAACAGGTATTATATTGTAGTCAATTATACCAAAATTCCCAAAGTAAGGGCTATTCCATGATTATTGGAGAATCTAAGCATTTTCTCAACTTTCAAAGGGACTCAGAGACTGGGACTCCTTTCTGATATCTGGACAAGAGCGTCTGCTAACCGGGGGATAATAATGGCTGCCAGAGCTTTATGATAACTGTTGACTGGAAGAAACAGCCGATGATAATTTGGAGGGAAGCAGATACATTTTAAACTAGGAAATCGAAACAAATACGTGCCTGAAATAATCAACAACAACAGGAGAAAACAGTTATTTTAAAGTTTTGTTCTTAATTATCACATAATTGTACCTATTTATGGGGTACAGTGTGATGTTTTCATACACGTATAGGTTGTGCAATGATCAAATCAGGGCAAACAGCATATCCATCACCTCAAACACTTGTCATTTCTTTGTGGTGGGTGCATTCAAAAATCCTGTCTTCTAGCTATTTTGAAGTATATAATAATTATTGTTAATTATAGTCACTCTACTGTGTATTAGAATGCCAGAATTCATTCCTTTTGTCTAACCATAACTTTGTACCTGTTTACCAACCTCTCCTCATCTCCCCTTCACTCTTCCAAGCCTCTGATAACCACTAGTCTACCCTCTATTTCTATAAGATCAACTTTTTAAGATTCCACATATGAGTGAGATCACATGGTATTTGTGCTTCTGTGCTTGGCTTATTTCCTTTAACAAAATGTTCCAAGGTTCATTCATGTTGTTGCAAATGCAGAATTTCATTTTTTTGTGGTTCAGTAGTATTCCATTGTGTATATATACCACCTTTAAAAGTATCCATTCATTTGTTGATGGACACTTAGGTTTAACCGACATCTTGGCTATTGTGAATAGCACAGCAATAAATATCACTCATCAACAGGGAAATGCAAACCAGTACCACATAAAACATTACCTCACCCTAGTTAAAATGTCTATTATTAAAAAGACAAAAAATAAGAAATGCTGGTGAGGATGTGGAGAAAGGGGAACTCACACATTGCTGGTGGGAATGTAGGTTCCTATAGCCAGTATGATGACAGTATGGAGGTTCCTCAAAAAATTAAAAGTAGAACTACCCTATGACCCAACAATCCGACTACTGGGTGTATATTCAACGGAAATGAAGTCAGTATGTAGAAGAGGTTAAAATTATTTTAAGCCCTATATTTCTTTTTCTTATAATTTCTTCCATGTTTATCGAAGAAGAGAAAATTTCTATTTCTCAAAGACTAATGTGCACCTTGTATGAATTTCCATACATTTTGACATACAATTACTGCCTAAATCTTTAGTGATGAGTGGTGATATTATGCAGAGATTTTCTGATCTGGAATTTTTGTGGTAGTCCGGATTCTAGTGATAGAATATCTGTGGCTTTTTGGATTTCCCACAGTACTCTTTTCTTCCTCTTCTCTATTTCCTTTTTCTTATTCCTTTTCTTCCATTTTTACTTCATTTTTTTCTTTCTTTTTTTCTTTTTCTTTTCTAATTGTAAAACCTTAAAACTCTCCATTGACCTAAGGTTAAAATTATTTTAAGCCCTATATTTATTTTTCTTATAGCCACTTATAAGCCAGAACTTTCTGGTATTCACCAGAAGAACTCCCTTTCATGTTGTGGGTGTGTAAAACCCAGAGCTTGACTGTTACTATAGTTAATGCCTATGAGTTATGAGCCACATGAATTGGTGAAATTGGAAAAAGAGTATCTGGCTTCAGAATTATTTCTATCAACCTGTGGTTACCTCTGACTGATTTTTTTTTTCTTCTTAAGACATATTAATGACTATTTTTATCTTTGTAAAAATTTTATTTCTTATTTTCTCATTTATTTTTCTTTTATCTGATATCTCCAGTTTTCCAAATTCCAAGTCACCTAGGCTTGGCAAGGCAGAACTAAGATATTATTATTAAAAATACACTATGCAAGATAAATTATATGAAGAAGTAAAAGATGGGTCCTGCCATCAGTGAGTTTATAATCTAGTTGTGACATACAGTATTTGTTTCCACTTTTAGGAGGCCCCATTCCCTTCTTTCCTATCTAAAGTCATTTTTTAGTTATCAGCTCCTCCAGAATGCCAGTGGAGAGAATTGATCCCTTTCTTGGCCAACACTTTTTCATTAAAATGGTCTCTCACTTTTGTAATTAATTACATATCAGTTTTCACCCTTATGGTCTGAGCTCCTTGAGAGCAGGTCTTTGGTTGTATTCATCTAATTCCTGGTATATAATAGGGGTTCCAAAGCATTAGGTTTTAGAGCGAAGAAATAAACCCTGAATTATGGTGAGCTATCAGACACACAAAAAATTCTCAAAAATGTTAAAGTGAATCAGAATTTCTTGACTTGTTATACTATCCCCAAACAATCAGAAATGATAAGCATTCTTTTATGCTTATGCGTTTTAAAGCATTCTCTTAGCTCTCAATTTTATAGTTCTTATTAGAGGTTCCTTCATCAATATTTCTGTTAGTTCCAATAAATCCTACATTTATATAGGTCTTTATATGATTGTTGACATAGCCCTTTTTGAAGCTATTCATCTTCTTATTAAAAGTAATCATTTTTTTAAGTGTACTGGATAGTGAGCAGGAGGCTGCAGTGAGGTTTTGCTAAATTAAAGTTTACACAATAAGTTGACTTTTTTTTTCTGCTCAAGCTTATAGAGCAGTTGACTTTGTGTTCTTTTAAAATTGATAACAACTGGCTTTTTTATACCCTATTTTTAGATTGGCTGTGTTTGCAAATTCTACAGAAAATACTGGAAGGTGCCAAACAGTTTTATTTGGGGCATGTTTTATATTTTATAATAGATTCTTATGGACCTGGCATATGTATGTCAGGTTTTAATTGATTAGATACTGTGCTTCCAACATTTTAACCTTTAAAAAGGAGAATGAAGGGAAAGCCTGATTGATTGCTGGTTTGCTGTTCCTTTGGCATACTTACTGAATGATTTACACTGAAGTTTTGTTAGACACAGCTGAACAAAGCCTCATTCATTTGCTGTGGGTGTTACATAAAAACAGTTACGGGGTTAGGAACTTACATTCTCAAAGAAAATATGGTGCAGTCTGAACAAATGAAATTTCTAATTTGGTGTCTTTAAGATTTTTCTGCCCAAATCATCTTTCTTTTAATCCCTTTGATCACATTTATTCTTTCAGAAGCATGGACTATCTATGTTTTAATGCCAAACTCAAATGATCTCTTTAGTATTCAGCATTCTTTGCTTGTTTAGCCATGTCTACATAATTCTGCTTCTCATTTTCCAGTGTTTTCATTTCAAATAAACTTTCTTCCATGTCCTTCAGAGATAATCATCTTAGTGAGGTGATTCATGAGAAGATGCTCTATTCTACTTTGCCATCCTGGGACTGGTCCATCGGACTGTTTTTAAAACAGATCATGTTTCTCGGGAGGAATTACATTTAGTCTTTTTTTGTTCTTACCTTCTTTGGCCAGTCTAGATATGGCTCTTATAAATAGATCTTTAAATAACAAATGCCAGCTCACTTGAGATGAGCAAAACATTCAAAGGTGTTGTTTTACATATTAATCACTCATGAATGTTTGAGTATTGAGAAGTCAGTTAATTAAGCAGTTGGACACACTTGTTTTTTTACATGCAGTCACATGTCACATTCTATTAGGTGTTGGAGGGAGAAAGCAGAATAAAACAGAGTTCTTTTTTTTTTTTAATTTTATTTTTTTTATTGCATTTTAGGTTTTGGGGTACATGTGAAGAACATACAATATTGTTGCATAGGTACACACGTGGCAGTGTGATTTGTTGCCTTCCTCCCCTTCACCTATATCTGGCATTTCTCCCCTTGCTATCTCCCCCC
>CAUYQU010097699.1:0-133161 GCA_963574635.1 Cheracebus regulus | reverse complement strand
GGCTCCTCCACTGGGAATGTCCTGGTCCGTGGGCAGTGAAAATTTATCGGTAAGTGTGGCGTCCACTGGCTCTTTGCGCTTTTACTGGGAGCTGCAATCCTGAGCTGCTAGTGATCGGCCATCTTGGATCTCTCTTCCTGGGCTTTTTTTAGTTGGTAGGCTATTAATTGGTGCCTCAACTTCAGCCCTTGTTATTGGTCTATTCAGGAATTCAACTTCTTCCTGGTTTAGTCTTGGGAGAGTACAAATGTCCAGGAATTTATCCATTTCTTCCCAATTTACTGGTTTGTGTGCATAGAGCTGTTTGTAGTAATCTCTGATGGTAGGTCTTCTTTCAGGCCACATGTGAGGGCAATCACATTTACCCTCAGTAAATAATCAGTGAGTGTCTTGAGCGTGTAGTGCCCAGGGAAATTTGATGTCCTCCTATACAGTCTAGCTGGGGGGATGTAGCAAGTTCTGAGTGAGTGGTCTAGGCTTTGGGCTTTTTCTCCAGCTGGTGGCTTCTCCCCTACTCACTGCCACCCGCAAGGTGCCTCTGCACTGTAACCTCCGACCCCTGGAAAAGAGTATTTCCCTGTCCTTCATAAAAATTTCCCAGACATGAAGGCTGTGCTACTTTTCCTTCAACTGGAAAAGCAGTGGGCATGGAGAGAGGGAGATTGACAGCTTGGAGGGGACCAGCCTTTGTCTAGTCTTGGGATTAACTCCAGGTGGGATCTTCACTTCAGAGAAATTCTGCCATTTTTGTCTGGATTCCCAGTTGGAGGAGTTTGTAACTCAGGTGTGCTTGGATGTGTTTCATAACCTCTCTAAGCCTTGGTTTCCCCTCTGGAAAATGAAGCTGGAGGCACCTGCCTGGAAGACACTTGTGAGGAGTGATGTGGGGCCCATGGGAAGTAGTTAGTTCAGTGCTGGGCACTTGAGGCAGAGAGAGGCTCAATGGACATCCACTATTCTATTATTGCTGTGGGTGGTGTTACTTTTTAATGGAGATAGTATGCACATATAATAAAGTGCATCAATCTCAGGCATATGGTTTGGTGGGTTCCTACCTGTGTATGCACCACCCCCATCAGGGTGTAGATCACTGCCACACTCACACAGCGAGAGGCAACCCCAAACCTGACCTCAGGCACCTTGGATGAGTTTTGCCTCTTCCTGACTTCGTGTTGGTGGAATCCCACAGTATGTGCTCTTTTGTGCCTGGCTTCTTTGGCTCAGCACCGTGGGTCTGTGCGATCCACCCGGCCTGTGCAGGCTGTTATTACTGGTCCTCTTCCCTTCTCTGCCCTACTGTTCTGCAGCCTCCCCCTAACCTGGAGTGTCCACATGAGTGCCTGGCCCTCCAGAAGGAGGAGTCCAGATTCTCCACCTTGGCTAGTTTTACATTTACTTTCTTAAAGTCCCTCTGGCAATTTGAAAGCAGTTTCTGAGACAGCATTTTGTATTTTCTTACAATTACTTAAAGCATGTCTTTTAAACCAAAGGCAATATCTTTTATGGAGCAATGAGAGTCACAGATGAAACAATTAGTAAGTAACTACAGAAGAGTGTAATTAAGACTTCCATGGTGGGGTCTCAGGAGCCCTGGGTTCGGAGGGAAGGGAACACAGTGTGGCAGTGAGGAACAGCCTCTGAGCACAGGTGAGTCTGACAGCTCGATGTGGCTCAGACAGGCAAGGGAGGGCACGGAGGGGTTGGGTGGTGTGAGCAAAAGGTAGACAAGAATTAATGAGAAATAGAAAATAATTTAGCAGGGCAGCAACCCCCTAGAGACAAATTCCTTCTCCAAACGTCTCATTTGTCCAAAGGAAATGAAGACGGTCTATGGCAGAAAGGCTGGCCTCAAGAATTTCATTTCCCTGGTGCTATTCAGATTCCCAATGTGATCAATAAAAGTACAATTAGCGTACCAGATGGCATCAGATGTTTTTAACCTTTAGATGATGGCAACATGCATATTAAGGCTCTATCTCCCCTCTGCCACCTCTTACATGGACAGGATAAGTCATCGCCACATTTGACATTTGATGTTATAATTTTAACATACGTTTAAAAATTCAGATAAAGATTATTTCAATTTTTAAAAAGTTGGGAGCCAGATGTAATTGCCATGCTCTGGACTTCAGATCTAAATCATTCTGCCAAGTCATCCTGTAGTTATTAAGGACTTTATCATTGGGATGTGTATTGCATACACCGCAGGTTAGAATGCTCCAGAGAACGGGAAGTAAACTTCTGAATTCTCTTAGATGAGGAGTGGCTTTTAATATAGAAATCGTAAACTCTTAGTTTAGTAAATTGTTCAATCAACAAATTAATCAATCACAAATCTGTTTCGGTACCTACTGTATGTCCAGAACATCGGTTCCTTGCATCAAACAGCTTTAGAGCTAAATGGGAGGACACAAAAATCAGGCGTGGAGCTCCTTGTATTTTGGTGCCTGAAGCAGGGTTATGCAGGGGTGCTCCATAAATGCTTGATAAATAAAGTGGAAAAGATGAAGTGGCACTGGGCCAACAGGGCTTTGGCATCCTGAACCACTTCCCCTCAGTGCCCCTCTGATTTCAGCAGGTCCCAGGCAGCCCAGGCTCATGCGGACAATGTATTGCTTGAAGCACAAGCAACTCTCTCCATTTCCCAGCCTCACGGCCTGCTCTGAAGGGGAGCCCATTCAGCCTGCAAGCCCATGGGGCAGGGAGCATGTGGATTAATATCTCGGTTTCCAGCATGGGATGGACAATTCTGGGAGGTGCTTTGTACAGTTCTCAGAGGCCCCAGCGGACCCAGCCTCTGCTGCCTCCATAGCTCTCCTTTATGTTGACTTTTCCTCCATCCCCGTCTCCCACTCGCCCAAATCCCTGACTTCTGTTTCCTCTGGGATCACTTCTCCAAGAAATTTCCCGCACTTAAGTTTTGTCTTAGGCTCTAGTTTCAGGGAAACCCAGTCTGGACACCTGCAGAAGCTCATTTCCATCAAGCACTCAAGAAGGCCACTGCCGTTTTTTTAGAGGCTTAGCTTGCACTCCCTGATGCACTGCAAAGCATAGCGTCCACTCTCTGTGGCCCTCTGAGTAGCAGGTGAGCAGAGCCTGAAACAGTCAGGCATGTTCATGGAGGGAGAGGCACCGAGGCCTGAACATGTGGGAAGGATGAGGCAGGAGGGACAAGAGTCGTTTCAGGAGAGAAGGCGGAGAGGTGGGAGTGTCAGAACACGGGACAGTGAGGCCCCCACACAGGGTGGAGTGGAGGCTGAGTGTTATCCACAGGGAAGGGTGGGATGAGACAGTAGCAGAGACCTGCCTGCTCCTGGAGGTTCAGTTGGGGCTCCATCCCACATTCACAGCTGACCCAGTCACCCAGAGGAAGAGACACACAGTCACACACATACAAACACACACACTTAATATACACCTACGTGAGATGCACCCAGGATGTGTGTGGATGCCAGAAGAAGTTTGCTGTAGTACAGAAGGGTGAATTACAGAGTCTTTGAGCAATAAGAAGCCTTGGTGAAGGGTTGGCCAGCACACAGCCTGAGCACCATCACTCCCCATGCCTGCTCTCACAGGCATTCTTCAGTGACTTGCTGAGCCCAGAGTGGCCTTCCCATGCTTTTTCATCACCATGCCCTACACAGCCACTGCCAATCATCTAGGGTTACTTCCCTGATCAAGTTCAGTCTCCACTCAGGGCAATGGTGCATGTCTCCCCCATGTGAACAGAAAGCCTCTCTACAAATGTGTCCCAGGATCAGGAACTCCCTTCTCTGATGACAGACTGGACCCCCAGTACATCTAGTCATTCCTCCATATGAAGCTATTTAGATATTTGAGGGTCATAATCAGGATCCACTCCCACCCTCAGGCAAAACATATCTTCTCCAGGGTAAAGAGTTTTGATTCCTTCAAGCTGCATGAATATGAATCCATGAATATCACATATCACATGAATCCATGGTCCCTGGATTTCCAAGCCTTCCTTTCTCTGGACATAATCCTGTTCCTCAATTCACATGGCCAAGTGCAACTCCTAGACCTAAGAACAGTCCCTCAGATGCTTGTGAAGTGTGCCATGGCTGTGTTCCCTCCTGGGGTAATCTAGACATGAGCCAACCATTTATACCTCCTGAGGTCCCCAGAGCTTTGGTGCACTCCCATCTCCGAACAGCATGGAGACCACAGTCACCACAGCTCCTGCCATTTTTTTCAGAAATGCAAGATTCCTCCCATTTGTACTTGAACAACTGGCTTATAACCTGAATATGTTCTGTTACATTTGCCCCTTGCTATAACTTTTACCTGGTCTTAGTGTCCCATTATTCAATCAGCTGAGATATTTTTGAATCTTGATTTTTTTCATATAGAATATTAGCTATCCCTATCAATTTTGTATCAATTGCATCCTTATATTAAATCACTTATTAAAAACATATTTTGCAAAGAATAGACACTGGGGACTTAACAAAGGAGGAGGGTAGAAGGGAGGGCAACAGTTAAAAAATTACCTATGAAGTCTAATGTTCACTATTTGAGTTAATGGCTATACTTGAAGCCAGTCCCCACCAATACACAATATACCCATGTAACAAATATGCACATGCTTCCTCTCTATCTAAAATAAAATAAAATTTATAAATAAATATATATGCATCATTTAATTTAACTTGTCACTTTAAAAAGTTTAGGAAAGCTTTATTTCTTATGAATTACAGTTAATATACAGCAAAAAAATTTTGGAGATTAATGAGTTAAAAATCTTAGCATAGATAGTTGTCTGTCCATTATTCTTCTCTATTATTTCTGTAACTGTAACTTGCTATTATCTCTTGAAATTCAATTCAATTCAGTTTTATGGCCTTGATGATGACAAAATAAATAAATAAATAAATAAAATAAAATGAGGTGTATGTTGTATAGAACAAGACCAAGAGCAAGGCCTCATGTTTCCCACTTACACTTCCCTCCAGAGTAACAGTCATTTGTTAATCAAATCTCTTTGAGAATGGTTTTTCTACCAGCTCAGCAATCATCCAGATCCTGCCTTCAAAAATGAAATTACAGACTTGCCCTGATCAGATGAAATCCAACCTTACCTGTGGAAGGAGTCCTTAACTCTGGGTTCATGTACATTGGCTTCAGGGAATCTATGAACTGCCCTCCCAAAATTATATGCAAATATGTATTTATGCATGCTCAGGTTCACTCATTCATACTCATCCATTGATTTTTTATGATAGTGTCCATAGATTTTTTTCACCTTCTCAAAAGGATTAATGGCCTGCAAAATTTCAAGAACCCCTGATCAATTACATTCCTTTGGAACTCTAGGTTGTAATCCTCTCCACGATGGAAACAGATCAGTGTGTTGCATCAGGGTGTGTTACTCAAGAGCAACCACAGGTCTCCAGTGATCAAAGTTTCCCTCTCTGGTTGTTTATGAACCACTGAAGGATGATAATGGTTCTTTACTGCACCGCGTCCTAGAATGTTTCCTGGGAGATGGAGAAAAACAGCATCCTTGGCCAAGGAGTTGGGGACTGAAAAATTGTTCTACGAGACTCCTCAGAAATACATTGAGAGCTTTGCTTCCTTTTGGTAATGAGAGGATTCTGTCTGTGTGGCTGAGGATGGTTCTGGAAGCCTTTGCAGAACTTTGAGGGTGCGATATGCCTTGGGCCAGGCTAGCATGCTTAGCATGAAGAGTGGCTCCTACAAAAAATCTTTACCTTTATGTCCTGATTCCAAAAAGACCAACTATTGTGTTGATCTGTGATCTGTAGTTGCTTAACTACAACATAACAACTCAAATTAGTTTCAGCAAAGAAGGAAATTTTATCAGAAGAAAGCAGTTTTTTCTCAAGGAGTTTGGGGAGCAGTAGCAACAGGAACTGAGAGGCTCATAGCAAGGGTGCTGGGTGCATCTTCTCTGAAGGGCTGCTTTCATTCTGTACAGCTGACTGATCCTCTCTCTTCCTGCAGACCAGCTTTCTCTCCCTCCAGGCCCTGGCAGAGCATGGCCACGCAGAACCACATCACCTCCCAGATTCAGGGACACCAACCCCAGGGTGCCAGTGTTCCAAATTTAAATTCCCAGAAAATATTATATATTTTATTACTGATCCAGCTTAGGTCAGATGTCCACACCTGCTCCATTGAGCTGTGATGAGGGAAGGTGGGGGACACATATTATAACATGATTGTGGGGACTCGTTCTTATAGGGAAAGGCAGTTATCAGAGAATAAATGTGTAGGCTGCTAAGTCACCCCAAAATATGTCTTTTCTAGACATTTTAAAAATACCTCATCTTTCCACATTAACTTAGATCATATATGAAACACTTTCCTTAAAGTCACAAAAGGATGCCTGAGAGAGTTGGTAGGTAAGGTGGTGGGGATCAAGGGAGCTTGAAAACTCCTAAACTTCATTGAGAAACTTAAAAGGCTGAGGATAACCAAGCAAATCTGATAAAAGAGCAAAATGTTGATGAATTTACATCATTTATTAAAATACATTATAAAGCTATTTTAAAAGTACAATAGATTAATACCAGCACAGCAAAAATACGAGTAAACACCTCCAACCAGGGTCTGTACTTTTAAAATTTCCCAAATGCAGAGGCCAAAAACATACTTAATTTGCTATATAATAAAGATATTGTTATGAATTAACACAGGTTAAAAAAATGAGAATTCAGTCAAAAAAGTTGGGATAGTTTGATAGCAACTGGGGAGGAGAATTATATCTTAACATCATAAACCAACACAAATTCTTGATGAATATAAGATTAATTATAAATACAAAACCATAAAGCTGAAAGAAAATATAAAGATTGAGAGGACTTTCTAAAGATAAAAGAAAGGAAGAAACCACGAAACAAAATCAATAGATTTGACTGCATGAAATTAAGAACCTCTGTGCTTTAAAACAAAAAAAAACATCAAAACGAAATTAAAAGGCAAGTGGAAAAATTGAGAACAACACTTGCTTAATGTAACACAGTTTTAATGTATAATATCCTTGTATAAATTAACAAAAAATAAATAGGCAAAGGAAAGAGTCAAATCACAGACGAAAAAACAGAAAAACCATTTGGAAAAATGACTAACCTCACTACTGAATTTTTTAAAAATCAATTTAAATAATCTACCATTTTTCCCCATTTGTCTGGCTTTTTGTGTGTCTAATAATATTCCATGTGAAGAGGGTATGATTAATTGGACAATCCAATTGGCTATTTCTGGGATAATTTGGTAACTTATAAGAAGAATCTTAAATCCTTTAGGAATCTGTCCTAAAGGAATAATCATCAATGCACATAGCATTTATGGTTAAGGATAGTTTTCTTATCCTGACCACTGGAGGAAAACAATGTAAATGCCAAGAAATAAAGTTTTGACTAAACAAATTCTGGTTTACTCACATGATGAAATATTATGCAGCAAATTATAAATATATTTTGAAAGAATGCTTACTGATCAAAAAATTCACCCACAATACATTTTAACAGCCTTATTGAGATATAATTCATATGTGATATGCATTCATTTAAAGTATTCAATTCGATGAGTGTTTTTTTTACTATGTTCTCAGAATTCTGTAACGATCAATTTTAGAACATTTTCATCCCTCAAAAAGAAATGCTGCACCCATCAGGAGTCACTTCTCTCACCCACTCCCCAAACCTCCCAGCTTTGTGCAACCACTAATATAATCTACTTTTCTGTCTCTACAGATGTCTTTTTTAAGCATTTACTGTCTAATGGGTATGTATCAGTGGATAGATGTGGACTTCTGAAATTGGCTTCTTTCACTTAGCATGATGTTTTCAAGCTTTATTTATGTTGTAGCACATGTCAGTACCTTTTATTGCTGAATTACATTTCATTGTGTAGATATGCCACATTTATTTATTCATCCAGCTGTTAAAGGATATTTGGGCTGTTTTCACTTTTTGGCTATTATGAATAATACCACTATTAACATTTAAGGATAAATTTTTTGTGTGGATGCAGGATTTTATTTCTCTTGTGTCTACACATAGGAGTGGAATTACTGAATCCTGTGGTGACTCTATTCTTAACTCTGTGAGCGGCTGCCAGATGGTTTTCCCATGCAGCTGCTCCACCTTCCTTTCCCACCAGCAGTACATGAGAAATCCACTTTTTCCATATTCTCACCAACACTTGTTATTATTTGTTTTTTTATTATAGTCATCCTCACTGTGGTTTTGATTTGCATTTTCCTGATGGCTAATGATGTTGAGAATCTTTTCATGTGCTTATTGGCTATTTGTATATCTTCTTTGGAAAAATATCTACTCAGACCCTCTGTGCATTTCTAAATTATTTATGTTTCTATTATTGAGTTTTGAGAGTTCTTTATATATTCTGGATACAAGCCCCTGATCTAATATATTATTTGCAAATACTTTCTCCCATTGTGTGGATTACCTTGTCATGTTATACAAATTTATAATTTCTAAGTATTTTTTCGAGTACCTACTATGTGCCATGAAATTATGAAGTACTCAAAGATGCAGAAGACAAATACTTTCTCTCCCAAGAAGATACCAGTAAAACATTTAAAAGAGTGCTACTATTAAAATAATGCATGCATGAATATATAGGATTCCAAGTTAGTACCCCAGGCAGCCAGAGTGGGCCTCCTGGAGGAGGTGGGCCTCACAGAATGGGCAGCAATCAATAGGGCAGAAGCAGGGAAGAGTCAAAGTAGAAGAATGGAAGCATCCAAACCAGGTGGTCATGATGGGGGGTAGTGCAGCACAGAGAGCTGCCCCCAGTCAGGGTCACAAGACAGTGTGTCAAGCAGAGGACCTGGATTTTAAATCTGCCCCCTCTGTGAGCTATGATAGGGAAGTGGGTAAGGAAGCCAAGGCGAAGAAAATTATGTTTGAGAAATATTTATCAAACACCAAAGGCAGAATCAACTAGGGGGAACACTGAGATTGAGAAGCGGCTAGAGGCACGGGCCTAAACTAGTTGGTTACAGCAAGGGGTGGAGGGTTCACGAAATAGTCTGAAGTCTGTTGAGGAAACTTATATAATCATCTGTGTGATCCTGGGTGGGTCCTGACCCCTTGCCTGGCCTCAGGATCCTCTGTAAATTAAGCATGCATCTACTAGGAGAGTTTTCAGCTGCAAGTAATAAAACACTTAACAAGCAGCAGCTTACACATTAAATATATTAATTATCTCTTCTAACAAGAAAGCAGTTAGACTGCTTTGGGCTTGGTGCAGTGGCCCAATGACATCATCAAAGATCCCAACCTCTTTCTACTTTCCTGCTCTGCCACCATGGGTGTGTTGGCTTGCACCCAGGATCACACAATGTCTGCTGCAGCTCTAGAACGCCCAATGTGCTCAAGACAGGACACAGATTGGAGGACAGCACCAGCCTCATCTGAACTTTCTATTAAAACAGTAAAGCTCTCTTAGAGTCCTCCAGGACACATGGCTTTGTTTCATTGGCCGTGACTAAGTCTCATGTCTCTAACCCCAGCTAGAGAAGCATCTGGAAAAATGGAAACAGAATTGTCCTGACTGGCTTAGGCCAACCATGCTCCATTGCCTGGCTGAGCAAATTGCTGCCCAGAATTAAATTAGAACTCTGTTAGCTGGGACAAAGGATAGGCATTGGGAAGAGAATTAACTATGACCAACCCAGGTACCTGGACAAGGCCCCTCCCAATACTCACAGCCCATGGGGTTCTCTCATCTCCAGCTCTTCTCCACGGCTCCTCTCACCTGCTTCCTGAACTTCTTCTTCCCTTCTCATTTGGCCTGTAGAGAAAGCAGCTGCTCTCTCTCTGACTCTGTCTCTCTGTTTTGGTGAACGTAAAGTCCATCAAACAACCCTTTTCTTTCATCAATGCCAGTCAAACTGATTTTCCTAGCATGGCCAGTATTTTATTCCTGATTTTCCTAGCATGGCCAGTATTTTATTCACTCAAAAATTGAGGTGTGGTTATGGACCCCCCATCCCTCCACCACCCTGTGATGAGCACAGCCTCTGCATGTCCCTCTGCTTGTACCCTGACTCTGCCTTGATGCTCTTGTGACATTTATTTTTTTCGTCCTGAAACTTCTCCTTCGAGTCCACCTCGTGGAACACGTGACACCCCCAACCCTGCCTGGCCCTCTTTCCTTCCAAGGACCTGTGAGGCATGTGACAGTCATCAGAGACTCTGCCTCAGTTCAGCCACAGGCCCTGAAAGGTAACTGGACAGAGATTACCTGAACTTCCTAGAGCCCCCTACAATGCCTACACAGGGCCCATCAGGTGAGGGACCAAGGTTGATGACTGTCACGAAGAGTTGTTCACATGGCCACCAGCCACCCAAAGTTCTGAGGGACCTCGTCCATTAAAGTTTCCCACATCTGGCCAGGTGCAGTGGCTCATGCCTGTAAATGCAGCAATTTGGGAGGCTGAGGCAGTAGGCTCACTGCAGGTCAGGAGTTTGAGACCAGTCTGGCCAACATGGTGAAACCTCGTCTCTACTAGAAATACAAAAATTAGCCAGGTGTGGTGGCACACGCCTGTAATCCCAGCTACTCAGGAGGCTGAAGCAGCAGAATTGCTTGAATCTGGGAGGCGGAGATTGCAGTGAGCTGTGCATCATGCCACTGCATTCCACCCTGGGAGACAAAGCAAGACTTCATCTCAAAAAAAAAAAATTTTCCCACATCTGTGCCCAGGGCTGGGCTGGAGCCATGCATAAGCCAGCCCAGCTCTTGGAGAGAGAAATTGTTTCCAAGGTTTTTTTCTATATTTCACTGCTCATCTGACCCAAGCACGCCCAGCCAGCACCCACTGCCACCTCCTTACTCTGTTGCAGCACAGCATTTTGATTCAAATTGTTTCTTCTCTCCTCTATATAATCCCTCAGAATTACACAGGGCAATATCTCCTACTGGCATTTCTCTACCACCTGTACTACTGTTTTCATCTCCTTATAGTATCTGTATAATCATATCTTCATATTTTTACACAAACTGTTCTTGCTTAAACACATTTTTTAAAATAAAACTTTATATCACTATCCCCCATGGAAAACAAACATTATTTTCCTGAAATAGTAACCACAAAAATAAATGCAATGAAAACAAAACAATGGCAACCTGGTACTGCATAATAAACAGTATTTGTGTAGAGTAGGTGAAAAAGCTGGAAGTATTAAGAAGATGAAAGGTGTATGAGCCCCCTGACAAGGCGGTGCACAGGGACGCTGGTGATGAGGATATGGAGAAAGACTGAGCTGCAATTACTCAGCTCAGTCAGAGGCAGCTGAATCTCAATTTGGACTAAATCGCTGGGTAAGAGTTTTAGACCAAACTTCACAATTCAGCATTTTCTGTGTGTCCCCTCTGCTGGTATTCTACCCTAAGCATATTGGACTCCTCTGATGCCTGGTATCTTTGTCTGAATTTCTGGTGATGGTGGCGATGTGTGTTAGGAATGGGGGATCTTTCTAACTCTGGCAGGAGGAAGTGCCTGTCCCTGTTCACTTCTAGGCCCATTATGGGATGCTTGGGCCAAAGATGGAGAGGAAGAAATGCATGGCCACAACATTATCCTGTCCCCAGGTGCTGTGCCCATGTATTTGGGTACAACTCCAAGCCCCATGGTTGTCCTGAGGCAACTGATGAGGTTTTCCACAAAAGTGGTCAAAGAGAAGCAAGGATGCTTCTAATGTGGGTGAAAACATGTCAAGCAGAGCTAAGTTGCAATACTAGATCATGCAGAAGGTTAACATTAATATAGACATGACAATGAAATCGAAGAGAAAGCTTCCAAAACTGCCACCCTTTGCTCTCTGAAGTTCTTCAAGCAAGTGGCTTTGAATGCCCAGGAATATGGGCCAGGAGAAACGATACAAGAAGGGGCTACCTAAGAAGCTTTCACATTCCAGGCATGAGAAACTGAAGCAAGAAGCCACATATGTGAAGCACTGGAGCTCACAAGATCTCGCTTAGGATTCAGCCAGACATGCTTTTGACTTCTAGCTTTGGCATCGAGGAGCTGTGTGAGCTTGGGAAAGTTGCATAATCTGTCTCTAAACCTCATCAATTAGCTGGCAATACCTATCTCACAGTGCGGTTGCAAGGATTTAATTGGAAGCACATGTAAAACACCAAGTGCAGTTCCTGGAACATTGTAGATGATCACTAACAATAATTTTTTAAATTATTATTCTTGTTTTCCCTGGATTTGCCTGATGCGGTAGGAGCACACTGGCCCTGTTTTCTAAATAAACCAACAAAGGAGCAAATAAAGAGAAGCCAAGAGCAATCTGCTCTATGACAAGGAGAAAAAACACATAGCAAGAAGAAAACGTCTACCTCCGGCCTGAGAGAGCTGAGAGGACAAAGGTGCATTTCAGGGACACCGCCCAGGCACCAAAGATAACTTCGCGGATTAAAGGAGGAAAAAAATGAAGGCTTTCAAAAGTGGTAAAGATAAGAGTGGAGATTGCATTTTAAAAACATCATTCTTGGGTTAAAAAAAAAAAAAAGACAAGAAATTAAAGCATTTGTGTTTAGGATGAAAAAAATAGCTAGTTTTATAATCTGCCATTTGGAAAATCAAATCTATATAAAGGAAGAAAGCTGTGAGCTGAGGAAAGAATGAGGTTTCTTGGCGACAGCTTCATTTATAAGTTTTGTGTGGCTCTTGAAGGTCACTCATTCCAGGGACTTCATTCCACTTCGCAAACAGAAGACGAATCTGTAGTCCCTTAGCTGGAGCAGGTTATACAAGGAAACAATAAATGTGAGAGGCGGCGGCACTCCTTAAGAGGTCTAAATTGAATTGCATTGACTTTTTACAAAGCCACAAATTGCTTATCTTATTCAAGTGCCTGAGTGTTTGCTTTTTGATGAGCTGGGTACAAAGATACCTTGAAGTTCCACAGTGGCTTGAGTTGCCCAGTTTGAGCTGACAATGGAGGGGCTGGGGGCAATGCTTAGGGTACACGTTTTCTGAGCCTCCCCTGCTTTCTGAACCCTTACCAAGGCCAAGGGAAGCAGAGAGAGGATTATCCTAAAATAAAAAAAAAAGATGATCCTAAAACAACAAGGTCTTATGAGGTTAGGACCATTTTACCAACAAAATGCATCTCCATCCAGCTCACTTCTGCAGGTCAAATAACAGATGTGAAAATCAAGCAGCTTCTGGATCTGGGGAGTCAAGAAATAAAGACAGAGGACCAGCAATTCCAGCCAAATGTCACCTGTGCCTGAAGCTTTGTTTGTAAGCAGCAGATTGTGGGACTGGGGAGTGAAATTAGGTGTTGGACTATCAGTGGCTCTAAGCTTTGGCTGCACATCAGAATCACAGGGGAAGCTCTTTGAAGCTTTCTGGCTGTCCCTCAGCCAATTAAACAAAATCTCTGGGTGTAAGGCTCCGGGCATTATAACCCTATGCCTCTGCCCCCATGATGCTAAAAAGCAAACAAAGTTATGGTCCAAGGAAAAAGGAGTAAAAAGAGGCCATGATTTGTCCCATTTGTTTCAGAAGATTGGTGTTACTGAGTTTTACTGAGATGATGGCTACCATGTCGGGGGTGGGTGCAGGTGTAGTCACACCAATGGCACCAGCAATATCATTCCCCATTCATTAAAAAGACGCCCGTGCTGGAAAGACAGTGTCTGAAAGGAAGGAGAGGGGATGTTCTTAGTTTGGGGATAGCAGGGTGTCTAGGAAGACCCGGGTACTGGGGTTCAGATGACTTCCAGCACACAGGACTGGCCTCAGTCCCCAGTGATTCCATAATTTTCATGAGCTACTCCTACACCAAGGGTGAGGGACCAGCTCTGTTTGTCCCATTTCCAGATGCTTCTCCAAAGAGTTAATGCAGACACCTCCAATGACTTTTCCCTTGTCCAAAAGTTCCAGGGCCATTCATTCATTCATTCAAAAGAGTTTAATGAGCTCATAAAGTGTAGTATCACTGTGAGAGGTGAACAAGTTGGAGAAATCCACACCAGCTTCCTTGGGGCTTATAGTCAGGGAAGGCTAGCACCAAGGACACGGACACATCAACAGCAAATCCTCAGAAATGGGCTTGGCCCTCCAGAACTGGTCCCACTGCTTCTCCCAGACCTTTCCATACTTACCCTTGGATCCCAGGGCCCACCTGCCAAAGACATGTGATTTGAGAAGAACTGCACAGGCTGCAGCATTGCTGAGCTCTTTTGCCTCTCACTGGGCTGTGTACCTGTTAGAAATGCTGAGAGACATTAGCATTTATGGCAAGAATACATCTCTAATTGTAAAATTCAGGCACTGTGTGAGCTGAGAGAGTTTCTGGGAGACAGATCTGTTTTGGGACATGACCTTAAGACTTTTAGAGATGGATGCATGGATGGATGGATGGAGGGATGGATGGATGGATGGTAGATAAATCACAGGTAGATAATTGGGTAGAGGGCAAAGAAAGTATAGGAAGATCCATGAAGAAAGAACAAGAGAAGTGGAAAGTGTGGATAAGTGGCAGCTAAATGATAGAAACACAACAGTTCAAAAATATTCCAACAAGACCAACCCACCTTGGTCCTCCAGCTCACTCTCTTCCACAGCCCTTTGGCCACTTCTCCAGCTCATGCTCTCTGCCTGTTCTTTGGCAACTGTGCTACTCCACACATCTGAGTCCCAGAGGCCTTTCCGGACCTCATCTGGCTGCGTTGGGTAAGATTGCCTCTGCAATAAGGCTGGAACCCACCTCTATGATAGCATTTACAATATTGTTGGGTATTATCTGTGGACTTGTCAGCCCCTTGTCTCCTAGACCGCAAGCCTTTTGAGGGTAGGATTGTGATCTACTATCCCCACTGTATCCTCAGCGCTTAGCATGTCCAGTGTTCATGAAGTGAACTCAGAACACTATGCATGTGCCCATGGGAATGCATAGGGGAGACAGACTACAAGCTGGGTCTCTGCCTGGAGGCTCCTGAGTTGCAGGGACTCCCCCAAATGCTCCCTCCACAGTGCCCATTCCCAGCAGGTTCTGTGGAGCTGACTCACTGTGCTGGGCGAGAGTCTGCTGAGTGCCTGGCTAGGTGACTGTAGCAGGCCTAGATGATTGCACGGTGAGTCCCAGGTGCAGCATCCACAGGGAGGCCGACACAATGAGACCTGTACACCCTTCTCCTGTTAGCGCTAACAAAGACAAATCGGATGCAGTGCTGGAGTGCTTTGCCTGTTAAGTGGTAAGTAGCAGACTGATTGCTCTGAAGTTGACAAGTGACAGGGAGTAAGGTGGCAGGTGCTTCCGACAGCCCCCCTGGGGGTAGCAGGGAATAGGGCTCTATCTAGGCAGGAGGGAATCTCTGACTGAGGGACCCTCACATCCCAGAGCAGGGAGATTCCTGTCTTGATCAAGGCTGGTCCTTGGTCCAGGCTCTGTGACCTTGGTCCCCTTCCGCAAGCTTTCCCCAAAGCCTCAGTTTTCCCCACTGCCCCTCAAGGACTATCACAATGGAAAGCCCCACCTGTAGAAAACTAGGACTTTTATTAGGGGGTTGAGAGTGCAGCAGCATTCCTGATGGTAAATGAAACTCACTTAGCTAAAGCCCCCTCCTCCAGACACCTCCCCTGTAGTGTACGATTTCTGCTTCCCACTTCCACCAGCATCTGCTGGCGTCCCATAGCCAATAATGGAGGTCTGCACCAGGACTTCCAATGAGTCCACCAGTAATTTTTTTCTTTAACAACAGAATGTAAATGTGAATGAAACCTTACCGGAAGTGTATTATATGTGAAACAGGTGTCAGTGGAACTCATCTGGTTAAAGCAGAAAAAGGGTCAGAGTACCCCCTTTTCTGCCGTCCCACCACATCCCCCACAATGGCCCTGTGTCTCCTGTACAGAAATGTAGACTCTCAGCACACAGTCTGGGGAACACAGGCCCATGGCCACACATTTAGTCTTGTATCACATCAGCATGCTCTTCTGATTTGTGTCTCCTGTTCAGTTGGTTCATCTGTGTGACTACCACCTTCCCGACAAGGTTATGAGCAGTGGATCAGACCTTCCAGGTCTTTTGTGAGTACAATTTCAGGCCCCCACAGACACCTGGTAAAAGAGGTCATCTGATTGATGAAGAGTTCAAGGCACACACATGCAAGGCCTTCTGTAGGCTAGACAGAAGGGTGGCAGGCTGGCACTTTCCACCATGCTGGGTTCTTCCCTTGGTAAATTCAAATAAATGGATGCTGTCTGGCAGGCCAATGTGCTCACTAATTTTTATCGATGAACAAGATGAGAACTAAGGGACTGCATGAGACTTGGCTCCTGAGCTCTGTCCCAGGAAATCTCAAGCTGCATTCTCTGAGCACACGTGCATGTGTGCATGCCTGCATGCATGGGTTGGGGGGCCATGTGGGGACTACCTGAGGCAGGTACAGAGAGAAAATGCCTTTCTCCCCTCCTAGAATGGTAATACGATCATCCATGTAAACACTGACCTTAATAAATAAGGAAAAATCATAAGTGCTTCTCAAACTAGTAATAATTTTTACCGTTAACATAATGTCCTCCAGGACCCTCTTTCTATCCAAATCCTTCCCAAATATTGTTTTCAAGCTTGATTCCTCCAGGAAGCCCCTTCAGACTACATTTGCCTTCCCTGACCTCCCTTCTTCCCTGTGAGTTTTCATCAATTCTCCAGCACTGCTCCTCCCGAATTGCTTCAGGAACATAGGTGCAGTTCCTGTGCTGGGACAGAGGGTCTCTGAGGTTGGGCCCTGACTCAGCTTTCTCTCTGTACCTCACACACAGGCTTGTTGAGAACTGAGCAGGCAGGAGAGGTGGATGGACCGATGGATTGTTCCTGAGCAATTGTTTTCCTAGGTTCTTCCCCTCAAAGCTCAATGGAAGGATGGTATCTCTTGTGGAGACACATTGACTGGTCCAGAATAAGTGAATGAGAGAAGGAAGAAGAAGGGAAAGGGCAGAAGCTGAGGCTTGTCCTGCCTGGTCCACCTCTTCATCCTCTCCCAGTCAGAAATTATGTAACTGTTCTCACATCTGGAGACATCGCTGTGCCCAGTCCGGAAGCAATGGAGACCCAGGGAACACAGTGGCAGAAGGAGATAATCTCAAGTGCAGTGCCCTTCAGGCTTCTTCTGAAAGCCTCCCAGCAATAACTAACAAGGTGGGGCAGCTCCTCTGTGCCTTCACAGCCCCCCGGGCCTTCCTTTGTCCTAGCAGGCATCACATGGGGGTCTATTTGCTGATCCCTCTGCCTCTCCTTCAGACTGTGAGCTACTCAATGGGCCTTGCTCAAAGTTGATTGGATACGAATGGAGGGGTAGGTGGGTGGGTGAGTGGGTGAGAGGTGGGTGGAATGACAGGTAATGGATTCTGTTCAAAGCTGCTCAGAGTCACAAAATTCAAATGAAATGTTTAAGAGCATAGGCTTAGGAGAAGCCTTAGGAGAAGAAAAGAATATGATACCTTTAAGTCCTACACTTTTGTAAAGTGTCTTTTAAAGTATTTTTCATTTTTGGGGGGTGCTTGTGCTTTTACTGTTGATGTAGAAGAATTATTTATATATTCTAGATGCAATGCATGTGTCAGGTGTATAGATTGTTCTCCCAGCCTGTAATGTGTTCTACATCTTCTTAATAGTGTCTTTTGATCAGCAGAAATTACTCATTTTGAGGAAATCTAATGTATCAACTTTTTCTTTTATGGGTAGTGCTCCCTGTGTCCTCGCTAAGAAATCTCTGCCTACCTCCAGGTGTCAAAACTTTTTCAAAAACCTTTTTTTTTTACTTAGAAACTTTTCAATGTTAGCTTTGATGTTTTTGTCTGTGATCCATCTCAACTTACTTTTTGTGTTACATATGAAGTAGAGAGGGTCAGGGTTTTTTTTCTATATTTTATATTTGTTCCCCGCAACCCCAGCATTATTTGTCCAAAAGACTTTCCTTTCCACCCACTGAAATGCATCAGTGCCTTTATTGAAAATCAATTGATCATATATACATGAGTCTGGTTCTCTTTTCTCTTTCATTGATCTTCCTTGTTTTAGTATAGCCAAATGTCAAGACTACATTGTCTTAATAATATAGTTTTACAGTAAGTCTTGAGATCAATATAAGTCCTACAGTTTCTTTTCAGGATGATTTTCACTATAACTATAGGAAATGAAATTCTTTACATTTCCTTTTAAATTTTTTAATCAATTTGTCAACTTCTATAAGAAACTTTTCTGGGAATTTGA
Organism: Cheracebus regulus; assembly: GCA_963574635.1. Taxonomy (NCBI): domain Eukaryota; kingdom Metazoa; phylum Chordata; class Mammalia; order Primates; family Pitheciidae; genus Cheracebus; species Cheracebus regulus. The sequence goes on along the minus strand of CAUYQU010097699.1, from coordinate 114,907 downwards.
TTGGATAGCTTTGAATTTATACACTAGTTTGAGGAGAACTAACATCCTAATAACATTGATTCTTCTGATCCATGAATGCAGAATATCCTTTTATTTATTTTATTTTTAAATTGTATGTATTTATTTATTTTTGAGACAGAGTCTCACTGTCACCCCTGCTGGAGTGCAGTGGCACAATCTTGGCCCACTGCAACCTCTGTTTCCCAGGTTCAAGCAATTCTCTTCTCTCAGTCTCCCAAGTAGCCGAGATTACAGGTGCACACCACCATGCATGGCTAATTTTTGTATTTTTAGTAGAGATGGGGTTTCACCATGTTGTCCAGGCTGACCTCATACTCCTGACCTCAAGTGATCCTCCTGCCTCAGCCTTCCAAGGTGCTGAGATTACAGGCATGAGCCACTGTGCCTAATCTTTTCATTTACTTTAGATCTTCTTTAATTTTTCATGATATTTTATAATATTTAGTATACAGTTTCACATATATTTTGTCAAATTTATTCCTAATATTTTATGCTATTTTAAATGGTATTTTTTCAAAGTTCAATTTCAAATTTTTCCTAGACATAATCAACAGACAAAAAAATCTTTTTCCATAAATTGACTTTCTACCTTGAAAAGCATATTAAAATTGCCTATTAATTCTAATAGTTTTTTTTCTTTTTAAACTCCTTATGATTTTCTACATAGTCATGTTGTCTACTAATAAAACAGATTTACTTCTTCCTTTTCAATCATTCTACTTTTTAATTCAATTTCTTGCCTTATTGTGCTGTTTTGTTGCCATTAAGAATGGTATTAGCTGCAGGATTTTTGAGAAACTCTTCATCAGATAAGGAAGTTCCATTCTATTCCTACTTAACTGAAAAGTTTTAACCTGAATGGGTATTGAATTTCATCAAATTTTTTTTACATCTATGGAAATCATTCATTTTTTTCTCTTTATCCTATTAACATAATTATAGTGATGGATTTTTAAATGCTAAATGATTTTTGTATTCTTGGGTTTCAATTCTGCTTGGTCATGGTATTACTATCTTTTTGCATATTGGCAAACTCAACGTGCTAAAATTTTGTTGAGGATTTTTGCATATATGTTCATGTGTAATGCTGATTTCTATCTTTGTCTGGTTTTGCTAATACAAGGTAATGCTGACCTCATAAAGTGAATTAAGAAGTGAAGCCTATTGCTCTATTTTCCGAAAAAGTTTGTGAAAGATTGGTACTGTTTCTTACATGTTTGAATAGGCCTATGAATTTGATTAGGCCTGGAGTTGTCTTCTGGGGAAGGTCTTTGAAGACAAATTCAACTTATTCAATAGATATTGGACTATTCAGAAATACTGTTCCATCTTGTGCCAATTTTTTTCGAAGTTTTCTTTTTCCAGAAATTTGTCCTTTTCATCTAACTTGTTGTATTTATTGGCATAAAGTAGCAAATAATATTATCTCTTTATCCTTTTAACATCTGTAAGATCTGTAGTGATACTTCTTTCTTCATTCTTGAAATTAGTAATTTGTGTTTTTTTATTTTGCTTGATCAACATTTCTGATAGTTTATTAATTTTATTAATCATTTAACAAAACCAACTTTTGGCTTTACTAATATTCTCTATTTTTTACTATTTTGTTGGCTTTTGCTCTTATATTCGTTTACTGTCTCTTTTTTGCTTCTTGAGATAGAAAATGTATCCTTGATTTTAAAGTTTTCTTCTTTTCTAGTATAAATAGTTAAAGATATAAAGTTCTCTTTGTGGACCTGTTTAACTGCATGTCACACATTTTGAATTTTTTTTTTTTTTTTTTTTTTTTGGGGGAGACACAGTCTCACTCTGTCTCCCAAGCTGAAGTGCAGAGGCATAATCTCGGCTCACTGCAGCCTCCACCTCCTGGGTTCAAGTGATTCTCCTGCCTCAGCCTCCCAAGTATTTGGGATTATAGGTGCATGCCACCATGCCCCACTAATTTTTGTATTTTTTAGTAGAGATGGGATTTCACCATGTTGGCCAGGCTGGTTTCGAACTCCTGGCCTCAAGTGATTCGCCCACCTTGGCCTCCCAAAGTGCTGGGATTACAGGAGTGAGCCACCACACCTGGTCTGAAATGTTGCGTTCTTTCTTATAGTTCCATTTCAAGTATTTTCTAATTTAACTTATAATTTCCTCTTTTGCCCATGGATTATTTAGAAATATGTTTTTTATTCCCAAATTTTTAGAACTATTTTCTAAATGATTTAAAATTTAATTTATTTGCAAATGAAAATCATTAGTAAAATTTTATAATACTTTACAGCCAGTATGAGGTCTACCTTGGTCAATGTTCTCCATACACATGAGAAGAATGTGTGCTCTGCAGTTGTTGGTGGAAGTGTTCTATAAATGTCACTTAGGGCAAGTTGGTAGCTAGTGCTGTTCAAGTCTTCTATATCTGGCTGATTTCTTTTGTCTAATTGTTCATCCATCACTAAGGAGGCTGTTAAAATGTTCTAATATGACTGTTGCTTTAAATATTTATCCTTTTATTTCCATCAGTTTGTGCTTTATATATACTGAAGCTCTCTTATTAGATGCCAACACAATAATTGACTGCTGAATTAGTGTTTTAAAAAAATTAGGAAACTCTTTATCTCTAACATTCCTTTATTTTGATATTAAAATAGCCACACACCAGCTTTCTAACTTGACCATTAGTGTTAGATATTTTTACATCGTTTTGCTTTCAACACATCTGTGTCTTTAGATTTAAAGGGTACACTGAGCCCAATGGCTCATGCCTGTAATCTCAACACTTTGGGAGGCTGAGAAGGAAGAATCATTTGAGACAAAGAGTTCAAGACCAGCCTGGGCAACGTAGTGAGACCCCTTCTCTACAAAAAAATAATTTTTTAATTATAAAATAAAATGCAGAGGTTTTTGTAGATGCAATATAGTTTTTTTTTCTTTTATCTGTTGTACAAATCTCTGCCTTTTTATTGCAGATAAAACTATTTCTATGTAATGCCATTGCTGATATAGTTGGGTTTAAGTATACCATCTCCCTATTTGTTTTCTTTGCTTTAGCTTTATTTTTTGTTTCTCTACTACTTTTTTTCTGCCTTCTTTCATGTTAGTCAAATGTTTTTTAGTATTGCATTTTACTTTTCATAGTAGCTCTTTAGCTATACCTCTTTATATTTTTTAGCAGTTTCTCTAGATTACAATGTACATCTTTAACTCATCACAGTCTACTGAGTACCACTTCAGGCAAAATGTGTAAATCTTAAAGGTATATAATATATTCCCAATCCTTTGTTCCACAATTGTCATATATTTATTTCTATACATGGTGCAAATTCCACAATGCAATCTTATTATTTTTGCTTTGAAATTGCTTAAATAAACTTTTAAATGGTATGATAAGCATTTATATTAAACGCACATTTACCGTTTCCACTATGTCATTACTTTCCATAGACCTTAGTTTTTATGTGATACTATTTTCCTTTGACCTAACTTTAATGTTCCACTTAAAGAAAGTTTTTTGGTGATGAATTATCTTGGCTTTTATTTCATTTTTATTTTTGAAGAATATTTTTCTTGAATATAAAAACCCACACTCAGACACTACAAGAAAACTACAGACCAATATCCCTAGTAAACATTGATGCAAAAATCTCAGCAAAATTCTAGGAAAACAAATTCAGCAGCAGTGTATTGAAAGGATTATATTCCATTACCAGTGGAATTTATTCCTGTAATGCAAGGATGATTTGATACCTAAAAAAATCAATCAATGCCATACATTACATGAACAGAATGAAGAAAAACAATATATGATTGTCTTAATTGATGTAGAAAAAGCAGTTGACAAAATTTAATATCATTTCATGATTAAAAGAAAGGAAAGAAAGAAATAGTCAGATATTGTAGCATGTTCCTGTAGTCCCAGCTACTCAAGAGGCTGAGGTAGGAGGATCAATTGAGCCTGGAAGATCAAGACTGCAGTGAGCTGTGATCACAACATTGCACTCCAGCCTAAACAGCAGAGTGAGACCCTGTCCAAAAAAAAAAAAAAAATCAGCAAAAAGCACTGAACAGACTAGTAATAAAATATAACCACCTCCACATAATAAAAGTCATAAACGAAAAATTTATAGATAATGTTATACTAAATAGCAAAAGACTGAAAGGTATTTCACAAGACAAGAATGCCCACTTTCACCACTTCTATTCAACATAGTACTGGAAGTTCTAGCCATATTAGCTAGGTCTCCCACACACACATGTGCACACAGACACATACACACAGAGACACACAAAAAACTGTTAGAGCTAATAAACAAATTTAGCAAAGTAGCAGGATACAATAATTGGCATGCAAAAATCAGTTTCATTCTTATACTCTAACAATGAACAATTTAAAAAGGAAGTAGAGAAAATAATTCCATTTACAGTTGCGTCAAAGAGAATAAAATACGAATGCATTAACTTGCCAGTGAGGCAAAAGGCTTGTACGCTGAAAACTACAAGGCATGCTAAAAGCAATTAAATAATAGTTAAATAAAAAGGCATCACATGTTAATGGACTGAAAGGCTTAAAATTGTTAAAATGGCAGTACTACCCAAAGCTATCTACAGATGCTATGCACTCTTTATCAAAATCCCAATAACATTGTTTGCAGAAGTATAAAAATTCATTCTAAACTTCATATGGAATCTCAAGAATCTCCAAATAGCCAAAACAATCTTGAAAAACAAGAACCAAGTTGGAGGACTCACATTTTCTGATTTCCAATTTGGCTATAAAACTATAGTAATCGAAACAATGTGGTACTTGCATTAAGAATGAAATGGAATAGAGAATCTGGAAATGTATACATATAAATAAAATAAACATACATATGTGTTGAGATATATATATATATATGGTCAAATAATTTTGACATGTTTCCAAGACCATTCAATAGGAAAGGGATAATCTCTATTCAACAAATAGTGCTGTGAAAACTGGGTATCCATATGCAAAAAATGAAAATCTTTACCTAACATTACATTTTAAAAAATAACTCAAAATGAATCAAGGATCTAAATGTAAGAATAAAACCATAAAACTCTTAGGAGAAAGCAAGGGGAAAAGCTTTATAACATTTGAGTTGACAGCACTTTCTTGGATATGACACCAAAGGCATGGACAACAAAAGAAAAGATAGACAAGCTAGATTTTATCAAAATTACAAACTTTTGTGCATCAAAGGACATCATTAACAGGGTGAAAAGACAATCAAAGAATGGGAAATATCTGCAAATATGGGAAGAAGTCAATAGGAAGTTATTGTTAAATGAATAAAGAGTTTTGGCTAGGCATAGTGGTTTACACCTGTCATCTCAGCAATTTTGGAGACCAAGATGGGAGGATCACTTGAGCCTAGGAGTTTAAGACCAGCCTGGGTAACATAAGGAGATCCTATGTCTCTAGAAAACAAAACAAAAAGCGGGATGTGGTAGCAGGCACCTGTCAGGAGACTGGGTGGGAGGATGGTTTTAGCCTGAGAGTTTGAGGTTCTAGTGAGCCTTGATCATGTCACTGCACTCCAGCCTGTCGACAGAACAAGACTATCTCAGAGAGACAGACAGTTTGAAAGAGTTTCAGTATGGAATGATAAAACAAGTTCTGGAGATAATAGTTGCAAAACAATATGTATGACACTAAATTGTACATTTTAAATGGTTAAACAGTAAATTTAACATTATGCATATTTTACCACAATAAAAATAAAGTTAAATTATTAAAATGTGGCCTGTTGTCCAGCTTTTTTTCTTGCAAGAAAAAAATTTCTTTAAGATATCTCTTAAAAGTTATTTTAAGATGTGTCATTGGCTTCTGGCTTCCATTGTTTTTCCATTCAAAAGTCAGCCCTAATTTTTAGAGTTGTTCCCCTACATATAATATGCATTTTTATGCCTACTTTAAGTATTTTTTTCCTTACCTTTGGTTTTCAGAAGTTTGCCTATGATATTATTATGTATGCTTTTCTTTTAATTTTGTGACTTGTGGATCTTTATGCTTCTTGGGTATTTGTCACTAAAATAAGACAAATATTTTTCACTAAAATGAAGAATTTGCAATGAACGTTTATTCAAATAGATTTTCTTCTCCATTCTCTCTCTTCTGTCTTTCTGTAATTCCAATTGCATATATATTAGATTACTTGATATTGTTCCATAGGCCACCAAGTTTCTTTTTTAATATTTTTTTCTCTGTTCATCAACTAGGCTAATTTATATTCATTTGTCTTCATATTCACTGACTCTTTTCTATTTGCAATATCTAATCTTCAAAGAATATTTTATTTCATATATTTTACTTTATAGGTACAGACTTTTCACTTGCATATTTAAAAAATTCCCTGTTGATACTCCTAATCTGTTTATTATATTCATATTTTCCCTTAAATATTTGAATAAATTGATGATAGCTATTTTAAAGTGGTGTTTACAAATTCCAAAATTTCTGTCATCTGAAGGTATGCTTCTATTGACTGCTTTTTCTTTTAATATGAGTTATTCTTTTCGGCCTCTTTGTATGTATAGTAATTTTTTATTGTAGGCTGGACATTGTTAATGCTATTTTGTAGGGCATTTTGGATTATGTTGTCTTTTTTTTTTTAAAGGTTCTAACAGACAGTTAAATTACTAGTGGATCTTCTTGATATTGTCAGGCTTGTTATTGTGCTTTTCAGGGTGAGTTTATTTTGGTATACACTTTAGCCTAGGATACAGTTTTTACTCTAGGGCATGGTCCTTATTCCTAAAATATAAACCAATATTCTCAGTGAGGTGTCTTCACTTTGGTCAAAATGGAGTTTCAAGATCTCTCAGCACCGCATAACCTCATGAGCCTCCATTAAGCTCTCAACCCTCAGCAGCCACTTCCTAGGCTATGGTGCAGCATCCCAACCTGTATATATGATACACAGACCTCAGCCAAGAACTGAGGGAAACACCCACACATTCTTATAAGGTCCCTCCCTTCTGGTACCCTGCCTTGCAAATTTCAGATATTTTCACGACCCCAAACTTTAATCTCTGCCTCCTCAACTCAATAAAACCACTGCTTTCACTCTTTTCATGGGGTTCACTTCACTATAACAAGATTAGAGAAAGGATCCTAGGCAGAAAGTCAGGCCAAGTTACGGGACACATTTTTTGTGTTTTCTTTCTCTCAAGAATCAAAACCCTATGCTTCCTGTTGTCCAATGCTTGAAAACAGTTGCTTTATATATTTTGTCATGTCTTGTAGTTGCATTTTGTGGGAAAGCAAATCCAAAACCAGATACTTAAACATCTAGAACTATTTCTGGAAGTGGAAGTTTTGGAAATAAATTTTGAAAATGAAGAGGAAAAGAGAAAGACCAGGGCTGTAAGTCTGCAGTTAAAACATTGTTGGGGGCCTTTGTGGAAATTAGAAAAAGGTTCTTCCCTGCATAATCAGAATGCAAATGGGCTCCTCCTCTGTGCACAGAAATTAACAATAGGTTTCTCTTCCTTAGGGCTAACTCCCCATAAGGGTTGACACAGGGATATTTCTGCTTTCTTTGAGGCAATGAGGCCTGTTTTATAAGCAAGGCCTTCATGGTCTCAGCCACTTCCAATCCAAGCTTCCCAATTTCATGGCAAAAGTTATCCTAACTTCTGAAGACATTATTATGACATGATTTTACCTCATTATGGAAGGAACACAAGCCTTAGAGACTGAACAAATGGGCTCCTTGCTCTACCACTCACTAGCTGTGTGGGCTTGCATAAGTTATTTAACGTCTCTCAACCCCAGCTTCATATTTGCAAAGTTGGGGACTAATGATGCCTACTTCTCAGGGTCTTTATGAGGATTACACAAGACACTGTGAAAAGGCACTTGGCACCATGTCAAGCACATATAAATATTCCATAAATGCTCTCTTGTTCTCTAGTTGCAGCTAGTTTAAGAGAAGTGAGGACTTGGGTGATACCATGCACCCTCCTCAGCTCAGACTCACAGGGACAAAACTAGATAAAGAAGCATCAGTACTTCCCTTGTCCTTCCTCCAGAGGGCACGCCTTCAAGTTATCAGATGACCAAACAGTGTCTGCAAAAATCTACCTGATATGGTTTGGATTTTGTGTCTCTATCCAAATCTCATGTTAAATTGTAATCCCAAATACTGGAGGAGGGGCCTGGTGGGAGCTGACTGAATCATGGCGAAAGATTTCCCCTTTGTTATTCTTGTGATAGAGTGAGTTCTCAAGAGAGATCTGGTCGTTTAAGTGTGTAGCTCCTCCTTTACTCTCTTTCTCCTTCTCTGGCCATGTGAGATATGCCTGTTTCCCCTTCACTTTTACCATGACTGTAAGTTTCCTGAGGCCTCCCCAACCATGCTTTCTGTATAGCCTATGTAACTGTGAATCAATTAAACCTCTTTTCTTTATAAATTGCCCAGTCTTAGGTAGTTCTTTATAACAATGCCATCTCACTAGCTTCCTGACGTTTCTGTAAAATGACAATGCTTTTCATTTCACAATTACAGGCAAGGTTCGGAGGGTGATGGCAGTTAGCATCTCTTTTTAGGAGGGCAGCAATCCCTCCTGATTGTTCTTCACTCAGCCATGTCTCCTCTTTTCCATGTGTGAGGGGGAAAAGGGGTGAAAAAGAGTGGGCATGGCTAAGTGGACAAGAGTGTGTCTGACCATAGAAAGAAAAACTCAAGGTTCCTTAAAACTTGCAAGATTTCATGATTCCATAGTAGACTGGCAAAGTTTCCCACCCTTCTCCCTGAACTTGCTGGACCTCCAGACCTGAAGGAAAGAGAGAGAAATTGCCTTTACCCACTATATGTTCTCACCAGCCTTTACACACTATAATGGGAAAAAAAATTGCCTTTGCTCTCTCCTTCCTTCAGGAAGGGGCAATTTTCTAGCTCCATTTGGGAGACGTGTGTTGTCAGCTTACTGCTTAACAGCACTTGAGACTTATTTGACACCTCCTCCTGCCCAGTTCTCTCCCTGCCTCTCTTCATACCATCACATGTCTCCTCCTAGTTTTTATATTCTCTGCTCCCACTCATAAACTCTTCCCATTTACTCATTTCCATTGATCCGTTGCCTCTTTTTTTAATTTTCACCTTCTATGCCTGCTTCTTTCTAACTTATTTTTCCCTTATCACTTCTCATTCATTCTCTTTCCAGCTCTCTTCTTCCACTCCCTCTTTGCTTCTGGTGTACAATTTTCCCCTCTCACTGGAATACCTCACCATCTCTCAGCTTCTCTCTCTCTGTCTCTCTCTCCCCCCCCTCCCTTTCTCTGTCTCCCTTTCTTTCTCTCTCTCTCCTATTCCTCTCTCTCTCCTGAGACCTCTTCTAATCTCAGCCTTTCTTTCTCTTTCCTACTCAATTACCTTTTTTTTTCTTTTCTTCCTTCACCCCCAACTATGAGGGAAACATGGGAGAGTAGATGAGGGAATGGAAATATGTGAGGAGAGGAGACTGGGGCAGGGGAAGATGGGAGAAAGACAAGAACCAGGCACATAAATGCTGGGTGTGGCCATAATACAAACAAAATACTACTTGGCCACGGCCCTGCCCTCAGAACCAAACAAATAAAGAGGATCCCTAGAGAATGAGCTATGAGGAAAGGAAAAGGACAGTCCTGCTAGTCTCACCTGCCCCACCTCAGAGAACACGGGCATCCTGAAGACCTGACATTGCATAGCCTAGCGGAAACAGGCATGGACTGTGGAGCCAATCAGAGATCAAATCTTGCCTCCATCATGTACTACCTCTGTGATCTTGGACAACTAATTATCTGCTGTGTCTTGGTTCCTTCATGTGTTAAAATGAGAACAAAAGCAATATTTTCTCTGTAGATTTGTTGTGAGAATAAACTGAGCTAATAAATGTAACTAACGTTTCTGGCAAAGAAATGCCATGTAACTGTTAGCTCCTATGATTTTTCTTATTTAGAAGGAACAGCCAACGGTCCCCTTAGTGCTGTCCGTGGTTCTGAAGGCCTGAGCCTGCTCCTTCTGGCCCGAGTCTGAAAGGCTTGGTGTTGAAAAACGGCAGCTCAAATCCGTTAGCTCTCGCTGTGTACCAAGGACTGTGCTAAGTGCAGTGCCTGCATTATCTTGCTTTTCTTCACTGCCTAGAAAATAAATATTGTCATCGCCATCGTACAGATGATGGAAATGCTGTTTACTTGAGGTGACACAGCTGTTATAGTAATGGGTGGAGCTGGAGTTTAAACCCAAGTCTTGCTGATTCCAAAGCCCATACTCTCTATAATACTGGTCTGTCTCTTGTGTCCTCATCCTGCCTCTGACTTTTAATTCCCTAACAGCAGCCACTTGCTTCTGATAGTGACTTGTTTGACCCCAATCAACAACCAAAGCAGGTCAACCGAAGATCACTTATTGTTTGCTGTTTGATGCTCCTGTAGCCCTAGGTCATGTTATCATGGCATCAGAGTGTGCTGTATTTGGCTGAGTATGGGTTTCTTACTTTAGTTAAACTCTGAGTTCCTTTGGGGCAGGGGATAGCTAAATTTCATGCTGATTATATAGTAGTTGCTCATTAAGTGCCTACTGAATGAAATTAATTTCTCATCTCCCTTTAATGACATTCTAATGGTAGGAGCTTGTCTCACCTTGCTGTTGTTTTATTTCCATAGGTGCCCTCTTTTCCTCACTGGGTCTCTGTCATCCCTACATGCTACTTGGAGCACTGGCCCTTCTGACTGATATTATTAGTCTGTTAAAAGGGATTTACTATTCGACCAACTCATTGAGACTCCTTTATGCATAGCTTTATGCTGACAGCATATACACATATGACTGGCATCGTTCCTGTACTCAAGGCACACAAACTTTGCTGTGAAGACATAGCGAGCACATGTGACACAGAGAGTGAGCAGGTGATACCAACTACATGAGGGGTCCAGGCAAGTATAGTAGATGTTCGTTACGGGGAGAGGAAAGTGAGCCTTGAAGTATGAACAGGATTTAGATAAAAAGATGGAAATGTAAAACACTCTAGGTAGGGCAATAGTGTGCTCTACCCCAGGTGTGTGTGTGTGTGTGTGTGTGTGTGTGTGTGTGTGTGTGTGTGTTTACAATTGGAGGAAATGGAAGAGAGAAATGAGGGCACTGGCAGTCTGAAACAGGAATACATTTGTCAATCGGCTGGGGCTAAAATTGTAAGAGGGTAGGGACAATGAAAGATGATGGAAAGTTTTGGAAGCAGACAGTAGTTTGGACCTGACTTGGTAGGAAGTAGGGAATTACAAAAATGCTCTGACTTGGAAAGTGATGAGATCAAATTGTGCTTTAGAAACACCCTGTCAGCAGCATATGGGGACAATGAAAGGGCTGATGCTGGGGGCAGTTACACAGTCAGAAGGGTATTTGCAGGAGTCAGCGCTGATGAGGTAAAGCCCTGGATTCGGAAAGTGGCAGTGGAGAAAGGCCAAGAAACATCCGTGGTGAGCAGCCATATGCCATGGTCCAGTTAACCTGGGCCAAATTGGGAATAACAAATACCCAGCAATCAAAAGGCCCCCTGAGGAAGGATGTGTTTCTCTTTCCCTATTTCCTATACTACTCTGTGGTGTCAGTGTGGCATCCTAGAAGCAAGGGATGTCAGAGGCTCTGAAAAAGGAAGAGAAATGACATCTTGCCTAGCAGTCACCTGCTTGCCATCTCACACGGACAGCTGGGGCCAAGGACTACCTGGAATATAGTGCTATGCCAGCTGGAAATCCAGGCTTTGCAGCCCCAGCTGGCCCAGATACAAGCTGAATGTTGTTGGAGATCCCAAGCAGCTGGCAGGTGGGACACCTCTCTCTGCTGCTCCTCCAGGATCACTCTGCACACCCTTCCAGAAGAGCTGTGTCATCCTGAGAGCTGTGATAAATGGAGGTTCTATATAAAACCAACCCCATTGAAAACCACACTCCACTAAGTGCCTGTGTGGGTGTTGGGGGCCATGGAGAGCATTAGGGTTAAAGTCAGGGCTCCTGACAAAAACCCAAAGCAATCCAGAAAAATGCTGGTGGCTGAGGTCTTGTTGACATGCCTGCCTGTCAGCTGGATCAGTTCTGTACCATTAGACACACACTCTGAGCTGCCATGTGTGACATCCCTTCAGACCTTTATACAGTTTTGCACAGCCTCCCCAAACTCAGTGTCCCATGTGACAGTCATTTTATCGTATGAAGTAGAAAGGGAAAGCCTCATTATCTTTATCCATCTGATCAGTGAGGAATCCAGAGCATTGTCCTATATTTTTCCTATCATGCCATTCATCATGCTCTATGATAATTACTACTGTGATTGTCTGAATTCACTGCTACCCAAGGAGCTCCATGAAAGTAGGGATCAGGTCTGCCTTCTTCAATGCTATCTCTCCAGACCCCACACAATTGACAATAAACAAATAAATGAATGAATGAACGAATGAATGAATTGCCTAAGAGCATATAGATGCTTCTCATCAGAACTACAACTGGATCCGAGGTCTCCCATCCTCCAGTACAATCATGGTTATCTTAGAATATTAGAACTAGAAGAACAATTAGAGGTTCTGAGTCAAGCAGGTTTCCTCTCCTGAAATGCCCTCGTACCACTTCCAGAAGTGCCATCTCTTCCAAGACACTCGTCTGTCCACACAGCTAAAAGGGCATATTTCATTCACACTGGAATTACCTGGGAGCTTTTAACAATACTGATGCCTAGGTTTCCAATTCCAAAGATTCTGAACTTAACTGATCTGGAGATCAGCCCAGGAACTGGAACACAAATGTACAACCAGGGTTAGCAACAGCTGCTTGAGAGCATGGCATACTCAGAGCATGGCATACTCAAAGCATGGTTCACAACCAACAGCAAGAGCATCACCTGGGCTCTCATTAGAAATGTAGGTCTTGGTGGGGCACAGTGGCTCACGCCTGTAATCCCAAAACTTTGGGATGCTGAGATGTGCAGATCACTTGAGGCCAGGAATTCAAGACCAGCCTGCCCAATGTGGTGAAACCACATCTCTACTAAAAATACAAAAATTAGCTGGGCAGTGTGATGCATGCCTCTAATCCCAGCTACTCGGGTGGCTGAGGCATGAGAATTGCTTGAACCTGGGAGGCAGAGGTTGCAGTGAGCCGAGATTGTGTCATTGCACTCCAGCCTGGGCGACAAAGCCAAACTGTGTCTCAAAAAAAAAAAATGTAGCTCTTAAATGTTCTCACCATGCACAGAAAAATAGTAACTATATGAGGTAATGGATATGTTAATTAGCTTGATTACAGTCATCATTTTACAATATGCATATATATCAAAACATCACATTGTACACCTTAAATATGAAAAATTTTTATGTCAAGCATACCACAATAAAGTTGGGGGAGAAAATGGGGAAAAATGTCAAGCCTCAGGTCCTACCCAGATGTGCTGAGTCAGAATTTGCATTTCCCCAGGAGAAGAGTTCCCTGGGGAATTTACAAGTTCCCAGGAGAGACACTGACTTGAGCAATATTGCAGGGCTGGTTCTTGATGCTAGTTACCAGTAGAATAACTCTGAGGGCTTTCTAATTACCAATTGCTGAACTCCACATGAGACCAAATAAACCAGACTCTCTGAGGATAGACCCCAGGCATAGTGTGTTTAAAAATCTTCCCCAGGCAACTCTCATTTGCAGTCAAGGCTGAGAAGCACCAAACAGAATAATCTGTACCTCTGCTGGCATTTAGTGCTTTCTGCCTTGCATTGTAATTATAATTATCTGTGTATATGACTTATCTCCTCCATTGACCATCAGTTTTCTGAGGGCAGAGACTGTGTTTCATTTATTCAAGATGCATAAAAAAGTTAAGCTCTTACTATATGAAAAACAATAGGCCGGGCACGGTGGCTCACGCCTGCAATCCCAGCACTTTGGGAGGCCGAGGTGGGTGGATCACGAGGTCAAGAGATTGAGACCATCCTGGCCAGCATGGTGAAACCCCATCTCTACTAAAAATAAAAATAAAAAAATTAGCTGGATGTGGTGGCATGCGCCTGTAGTCCCAGCTACTCGGGAGAGTGAGGCAGGAGAATTGCTTGAACCCGGGAGGCGGAGGTTACAGTGAGCCGATGTCGCGCCACTGCTTTCCAGCCTGGCACCTGGTGATGGAATGAGACTGTCTCAAAAAAAAAAAAAAAAACCACTGGCTAGGCACTGGAGGTACATGTGCAGCCTCTGCTGTCAGAAACAGTCCTGTTGTCATGAAGTTCACAATTTAGAAGAAGAGGCAGACATATGAATTAAGTGATTAAAATGTGAGATTATGAGTCTACCTGGAAATATGAACAGGGAACCACCAGACACTGGAGGAGAGCAACATGACCCTCCCGGGAAAGTCAGGGAGGGCTTCACAGGGAGGCAGCCTTGGAGCTGCCCTTGCAGGGTGAGTAAGATACCCACACAGGTAGAGAAGACAAGGCAAAGAAACTCCTAAGGAAAGAGCAGGTTGCTCATAACCACAGAGACATATGGGTAAAATGGTGAATATAAAAAACTGTTATCCCAGCACTGTTTATCATCACAACATGCTGTAAACAGCTTAAAAGTCCATCAGAAGACTGCTACATAAATTATGGTCCATTCTTGCAAAGGAATATCGGGCAAACATGAAAATGTTGAAGGGGCTCTTCAGGTACTCATCCAGGACAGAGTGCTAATCCTCCACGAAAAAGCCAGGAGCAGAACAGCTGCTACTGTAGAGCATGATTTAAAATGTATTGCTATATACACTCAATCTGTCTAAACACCCTATGAGACATCACCAATCCCCTTTTTGAAGATAAGGAAACCACATCTCAGAGAGATGAAGTATCTTGCCCAATTTCACGATGTAAACCAGAGAGAACCAGGCTTCCACCCGACATGGGTCTGACTGAAAAGCCTGCGATGGTTCTGCCAGCTCAGGCTGGCCATGGGCTTGACCTGATGAGACTGTTTGTGGAGTAGAGTTGTGGGTATTAAGGCCTGCGGCAGGGGAAGTGGGCTTGAGGGACAGAGCCAGAATCTCAAGGGAGCCACATGAGGACAATGCCAGGAAGAGAGAAGGAACAGGCTCAGGACACAGCCCTCTGACCCTGTCATTGCCACCAGCTGTTGACAACTTCCTAAACTGTGGGGCTTATACCCAAATAGGTGGTCCTGAAAGCAGGGAGTCCTAATGTAGTCACAGCTACTGCTGCAATGTTCGAACCAGCCAGGCATTTGTAAAGGGGTCCTGCCACCCCAGTAGACAGCAAGCAACAGGCACAAATGATCCCTCATTTGTCCTCTAAGCCCTCCAGAAAGGGGCCAAGGAGCACACTGAATGGCAGCCTCACCTCATAGAAGCCCTTGGAGCACCAGTCCCTGGATTCGGAATTCCCTACTAAAGATTAAGAAAAACCGAGGCCCTGTCTTCTCCTCATCACATGAGGAGCTTATATCTGACCATGCCACCCATCTGAGGGTACTTCCCAAACAGCCACTTCACCCAGGAAGCCCCCAGTTTAAGACGACTCATAGTAAGGCTCGAGTTGTCATCTTAGGAGAGGTGCTGAGGCCACATGTGAAGAGGAAAGAGTGTGGGCATTGGGGTCCCATTCAGACCCTGGCTCCGCCCCTACCAGCCAATGACTTAACCAGTCACCTAACTGCCCTGAGTCTCTGTCCCCTCCCCTTCTACATGGGCATGTCCTCCTTGCTGTGGGCAAATGACATGAGACTACCTACATCAGGTTCCCAGGCCAGCTTTGGGGATTGGCAGACAGAAAATAGAGTGGAGCTGTCACCACATTCATTTCTGCATCCTTGCACAATGCACAGCCCCCAAACCTTTCCCATCTGCCCCTGGTCCCCATGACAACCTTGTGGAAACAGGGGTCTCAGACTCAAACACTCCCAGGGCCAGGGGGTAAAGTACATGTACAAGGCAGAGGGTGTATAAGACAAGAGAAAGTGGTGGTGGGGGCCGTGCCAAGCAGGAGAGCAGGGCCCCCACCTGAAGGGCCTTGCAGGCCGATTTTTTATAAAAAGGAAAAGAAAAATTGAGTCTATTTGTCCCTTGGGCTGCCCCTTTGAGTGTCCTAACACTGAAGCCAACTGGGGCCCAACAAGCACCCCCACAGCCTGCTTGGGATCACACAGAGTTAGCGGAAAGC
The DNA here is from genome assembly GCA_963574635.1 of Cheracebus regulus. Classification (NCBI taxonomy): domain Eukaryota; kingdom Metazoa; phylum Chordata; class Mammalia; order Primates; family Pitheciidae; genus Cheracebus; species Cheracebus regulus. Next base: position 98,710 of record CAUYQU010097699.1, on the reverse strand, counting down.
TGGACCCAGCCCAGACCTGCATTCTCCCCCAACAGCTGCTGCCAGGCTGGCCTCATCCTCCTGAGCAGAGGAGGTAGGCAACTGGGGGTGTGCTCTGCAGAACATCGGGAAAGGCCCCCCAAGACCTCTCCCAGCCAGAACCTGAAATGCCAGCATTAAATATTCATTCCTTTGGGTTAAGTGTTTCCTCTCCAGGGTCCTCTTTTAAAATTCAAATGCTTCTTTGGAGAGGAACAAGCCACTTGTGGCTCGGAATCAAATGTACTGGAATTGAGTGAATGGAATGGCAGCCCTGCTCAGGGAGGAGAGAGGGCCTCCTGCCCATCACCACCCACTGCTCCTCATCATCCCTTTTGCTGTGTTCCTCTGCCTCCAGTCCATTTGAGGACCACATATGTTGAGAGGCTGGAATAGGATCTGCTCTAAGTTTCTGTTCTGGGAGATTAAACAATAAATTCACTCAGAAGAGTCCTCGGCCACTGCACACACCTTGGTCTCCCCTTTGGGTCCCAAACATCCTTGCTAGAGGTAGGGGCCTAGGCAAGCACATGGAGCTGAGCTTTTCCAGAGTAAAGAAAGCCAGCAGCAACCCAGCTCTGAGCAGTGAGAGTAACTTCTGCCCCAGGAAGCTGGGAAAGCCGGCAGACCAGCTCCCAAAGGAGGCTCAGAGGCACAGCGACTGCATAGCTTCCTCAGAAGGCTGCATTGTCATTCCATGCAGGTTTCCATTTGACTGGGATGCAGAGAACAAGTCAGCATGTACATCCCCACTAATGAGAGGGGCCCTAATGAATGCATTAACAAGAAAGTACGGTTGGGGGCCCACTGTGTGACCAGCCCATGCTAGGCTTAACCTTTGTAATGAGGTTTCTCTTGAACTGCTTTCACCCATTCATTCAGGACCCCTGACCTAGCCCTCAAGTCTCCCTGATTATTTCTGGAAGTCCTCAGAAGGCTCTCAAGTTTGTCCCCACAAGTTCTCTTAGCTGCCCTGTGTGTCCCGCATTTGACTCCCCTCCAGGTCTGGCTTCCTTTGGAGAAGCCCCCAAAAAGCTCTGTCCTGTAGCCCCTGCTGCTGGTACAACTTTTGTTGTTGCTTTTGCTTACTGTCCCCTATGGTGACATAATGTATATCCCAGCCAAAGTGACCCTTCTGAGTTGAGAAGAATGCTGCCCACCCTTTGGACAACCGTCACCTCTCCTCTCATAGGACCTTAAGGTGGAAACCATCCTATGCTGTTCTGTTGGTGGGAGCCAGACACAAGTCCAGGAGAGGGATGATGGACCGCTGTCTCCCAGATGCTCCTCATCACCCACACCAGGGCCTCTGTCATCCACATCCGTACCCCAAGAGCACTGGCCTCAGACATCAGATTCCAGGGTTGAGTTCCTGGATGAGTGACCTCTACAAAGGCACAGGCAGCCAGGCCCACATCTAGACTGTCAGGCTGCTGGGCTGAGAACCTTCTCCAGGAAAGGTCCAACAAGGTATATTCCCAGTCACCAGATGTTCTCTCATCCTTAGACACTGACTACCAGGCCAGAGAGCCCAGTCCAGGAAGGAGAGTGAACAGTTCTGGCCTGATAGCCCTCTTCTGTCGGCAAGAAGCTCAGGGACTCCCCAGTAAGTCTCATAATTTCCCTGAGCCTCAGTTTTTCTCATCTGTAGTTAAAAACACCTTTTTGGCCGGGCATGGTGGCTCACTCCTGTAATCCCAGCACTTTGGGAGGCTGAGGTGGGCAGATCACCAGAGGTCAGTGGTTTGAGAGCAGCCTGACCAACATGGAAAAACCCCGTCTCTACTAAAAATACAAAAAATTAGCCAGGTATGGTGGCACGCACCTGTAATCCCAGCTACTAGGGAGGCTGAGGCAGGAGAATTGCTTGAACGCAGAAGGTGGAGGTTGAGTGAGCGGAGATCGTGCCCCTGGACTCTAGCCTGGGTGACAGAACAAAACTCTGTCTCAAGAAAAGAAAAAAATGCCTTTCTTCTCTCTACATGGGGTCATTATAATGATCAGTCATAACATCTACTATCCACCCACCCAGTGAGCACTGCTTAGATGCCAAAAGATTTCTAAACCATACTAATCCTCAATGAAAATCTAGCGCTTATGAGCACCCTCGTTTTGCAGAGGAAAATAATTTAGGCTTGGAGTAAAACACTGGGTACAGTGTTTGGTGCATGGATAGAATTCACTAAATGCTGCTGAGTTTTTGTACAAAAATGTTTATCAAGAAGTTTTTAGAGTTAGAGTGATGAGATGGAGTGACATACAATTATTGAACCCCTTCCCCTGCTTGCAGGCTCAGGGAAGGCCTGTCTTCCCTGACCACCCAGCCATGGTTGTCTGTGCTTCTCCAGCTGAGCTCTATAACTTGGATTAGGTTCACCGGTTACCTGATACTGAGTGACCTTCAAGGCCCAGCCCAAGAGCTCCCAGTTCAAAGTCATTGTCTTTCTCCTGTTCATTCTCTGCAACCTGAGCTACAGATGTCGGAATGCCTGCCCTTCTTCCCTTCTATACTGTCCCCTTTAATGTCAGGGAATACATTGTACTTTAATTCCTTTGTTTTTGCAAAAACACCCCACAATTTGTACATAGTAGACACCCAGTCTGTTTGCTAAGTTGTATATAGTAGCCATGTTCCCATCTAAAAGTGTATTCCAGGTCCCAGAAGTATACGTCGTCCATTTGAGAATAAGGACCATGCCTCATGGACAGAGCCATCTAGGAGGAACTCAAGAAGGGGCTGCTTCTACCACTCCAGAGCTGTGTGACTTTGGGGAGGTTACTTAACTTCCCAAAACCTTAGTTTCCATGGCCACAAAATGACAATACTAATACTCGTTCCTTGTGAGTTATGAGAATTAAATGGGAAGGTTTGCATACAGCACTTATTACAAAGGTGTCTGGTGTGTAGGGAAAGAATTACCCACCACTTCATTTCTACATTGCTGTACCCTCTCATCTAGAATACTGCCCAGAATAAATGTGGGTCTTTCATGTTGAGAAGGGAATAAGTGAATAAACTTGGATATCCCTGCAACCTGGTGAGCGAGGAATAAACCTCTTTCAGTAAGGCACTGTGTGAGCAAAGAAAGTAGTGAAAATAAAATGGGAGTTTTGGGGGCAGTGAGCAGCCTACCATGAGGGTCACTGGAGATGCCAAGAACACTCACATTATCTGGGACTTGATTGGTTGCAAGTTTCAGGAACACACCTTCTATCGCATGAGGAACTGAGGGAACTTGTTGGCTGACATAGCTGAGAAAGATAGTGGTGCGTCTGGTGTCAAACACAACTGCATCTTGAAACTTGAGATCTGCCACTGTGGGGTTTCTCTGTGCCACCTTCTGTGTTGGTAGTGATTCTAGGTTGCAGTTAACAGAATCTCTTTTAGCTGAGTCGAGCACAAAAATGTTGGATAACGTGCATTAGGCAGCTCCCAGGGTTTCAGAATGGAACTTGGATGCTACTAAGCCAAGAACCGAGCGAGTAGTGCAAACATCCATCCATACCACAAGACTGTTCCAGGGTACAAGCCCTCGTAGCTGTTGGTCATTCAGCACCATACACTGGAACAGGTGGCCAGGACATTGCCACAGCTGCCCAGAAGAGCAGATGCATTCGCCATGCCTTCCTCCTTCCCAAGGCCACAATTCCAAGGGAAAGCTCTGACCAGCCCATCCCTTGAGTCCAGCACCCATGACAAGAGGGATGGGTTGCTGGGATAGGATGGACCTAGGACACGGTTCCCCTGAAATGGGGAGATGAAGTTCCTGGGGAAGATCCTGGTGCTGACATCAGAAGAGGTGAAAAGGGGCCCAGCCAAGGCAAACTACGGTCTTCAGGAAGGTCACTCTGGAGGAAGGAGGATCACAGGATGCAAGTGTAGCGTAGAGAGGTGAGTCCGGTTATGAGGTTACTGCAGAAATCCAGCAGGGAGGATGAGGGTGCAGCCAAGGTTATACTTGGAGCTAAAAAAGGAAGGGGTGAATACAACGGACACACTGGAGAGAAAAACAAACACCCTTGTGCTGGTATGCCTGGTGTTGTTGGAGGGGAGAAAATGCAAACCATCCCTGGGCACACTTACCAAAGATGCTTCCTCTGGCAGGAAGAAAATGACTAAGTAAAGGTTAATTGTCCCTGCTTGGTCTGACAGCCAGAACCATATTTTCTCAATGTTACCCTTCTCTGTGTGTGCCCTTGCTGTGATGGAGGGGAAGAAAACATTTGTCGACTTAAGCAGAGGAGAGCATTGTTATGATTTGAAGTTTTTTTAAAGTTCCTTCCCCAGGGGGCCTCATTGAACTAGAAAGCAAGTGGCCCTACTGGTGGTTTGACTAAAATGCTGGGGCAGGCAAATTCCTATAACAGAGTGCCCAGGCCTCCCTCGGGCACCTGCGGCCTGGTCTTTCATGTAGGCCAGTGGGAGGGTCACCTGGCCATGTAATTTAGGGGCCCCACAGGGAAAGGATGCCTCTACCCAGAGCCCACTGCTGCAATTGACCCCCACCATAGGGCTAATCCTCTGGGTGAATGCAAGCCTGTTTCCAGTAGTCCCAAGTGCAGAGCCTCAGCTGTGGGCTCGTAAAGCAAGCCTGGGGCTGGGATCTGCTCTCTAGCTCACCTGGCCAAGGTCCTTCTTCTCCCTGCATGAGGAAGGGGGCTCACCTGGTCAGCTGGGCCACACTGGGCTTCGGCCAGCTCCTGCCTGCACTCACGGCCCACCCCTCCACATCCTGGCCTTGTCTCCCAGTGCAGTTTCTGCCTCAGTTTCCTCATCCTCCGCTCCTGGTGACCTGGAGCCAGACAGCAAGAGCTCGAGGTACTCTGTGGAGGCCTGACGCTCCCCTGGCTAGGCATGTGATCTTGGACAAGCAATTGTACCCCCAGGAGACCTTGCTCACTCGTCTATAAATAACACCTGCCTCTGAGGGCTGATGTGCTGCCTGTGGAGCTAACACATGAAAAATCCTTAGACCAGTGCCTGGTACACCTTAGACATTCAACAAGGAGAAAGGCGCCTCCCATCCCTTGGAGGAGCCCTGAAACTCTCCATTGCTCCAGTCAGCTCCTACTCTGGGGCCAGCTCCAACCCCAGCCCCTGTGCTTCCAAGCATCTTGATCATGGACAGGCCTCTCAACCAGCTTCACTTACCACCCCACCCACGGCTCCTGCTGCTGTCCTGCCCCTCCCCGAGATAAGACCTTCCCCAGAAAATCAGCACCCAAGATGGAGAAGCCAGTCCACGTTCTCCGCTTGAGGCACAGATAGGTGAATTTCGTTTTTTCCACCTTCACTAGTCCCATAGCCAGTTTCTGAGTCATAGATCCTCACCTCCCTCAGGTCCCAGCATGCCTCAGCTGTGTGGGTGAGTCAGGGTCAAAGCGGCTACGAGGCCTTGGAGATTCACTTCCTAACCCTGAGCCTCACCTTCCTTGGCTACAAAATGAGGGTAGGATAGCTCACAGGAAGACACCTTCTGTTCCACATAATGCACTCCTAAATACCCCTGAAATGGCTGATGGGGTGAGGGGTCCTAGCCAGATCAAGGTCAAGTGGGCTTGAAACAAGGACACTTCCAAAGAAGGGCAGACCAGAGTAGAACTTCTTAGTAAAACAGTGCAACTGAGAAGCCGCCGGAAGCTGCCTGGAGCAGTGGTTGCCAAAGAGAGGGAGGGCCGCTTAAAGGGGAGCCTTCGGGTGTGGGGTGCAAATTACACCTGCTTCACACAGAGGCAGCAGGAGTGCCTTCCCAGCCTCAGCAGCAAGGGAGCAAGCCTGCCACTTCCCCCCAGTGGCACTTTCTTTGGAAGTCATACTTGGGTGACTTTCATTCTGACCGCCAGCAAAGACTCCATTTATTCAGCAAGGGAAAAATGAGGCGATTTAGAATGTGGAGCCGTCATTCCTAAACCTTACCTGGGTGTGAGCACTGGAAGTCTGCTCACAGCATCAATTATTTACAGTGTAAGTTATTGTTGTTCAGCAAAACTAACTCAACAGCCTCTATTCTTTTTTAAATGAAGCACCTCCGGTGACATTGGCAGCTCAGCATTCCTCAGCAAGGAGTCATTTATCCATAATGATAACAAAACCCATCGTGGGCTGCACACCTGCTAGATCCCACAGAAGCATATTCTATCTTGACTCATGTCAAACTCTGTAAGGTTGGTGTTAATGCCCCCCGTTTCCAGATGAGAAAACTGAGGCTCAGAGATTTAAGCAACTTGCTCTAGAAGATGCTGCTGGTTAGAGGCCACGTAAAGCTTGTCTCCCACAGGCTGGATGTTATTATGCTGTGCTGAGTCTCCCAAATACAGCACATCCTAATCCTTTAGAAACAAAATTCCCCATGAAAATAAACACCTTGGGAAAGACACAGACAGACACACAGCGCTTTCCTGGAAGCCTGATCTGTCCATTTTTCTTTCAGCACTTATCTTTGGCTGGGTGCCATATCAGTAATTATCATGTGTTTAGGGGCTCATTGTACAAAGAATGTAAGTCTCTGAACCCTAACATCTGCATCAGCAAAGAGAGATGCTAGCACTGGGGAGGCATTCAGGAGTCAGGATTTAGGGAGCAGCCAGTACACCCCTCCCAACTCACCCTCACTCTGGGCTGGTCTGAGGGGGTCCATGGGCAGAATCACCATACTCTTTATAGCTAATCTCTCTTTGTACTTATTGATTGGTTGGTTGACTGATTGCTGGAGGCATTTAGTTAACTTTGCACATTAAACACACCTAATTATGATGCAACTTCACTGTACAGGCACTTCATGCCCCAGTCCAGCCCCTCCCACCCTTACCAATCCCTTAAACATCCCTGAGGGAAACATACTAGTAGGCTTTCGATTGGAGGAGACAAATTAATTATAGTGTGATAGTGCCAGGATGAAACAGGCAGCCTATTTTTCCTGTATTTCTTCCTTTCAGACCATGCATCCCTCACCTGTGCCTAAGAGTTTAAGAAAGGAACAGGGCTCTCACTGCAGTTCATAGCAGGAAATGTGTCAGGGGAGAACAGAAGGCAGGAAAAGACCAACATTGAAGGAGAGGTTTTAAAACACATAATGATTTCATGTCAAAACACAATTTCCTAGTGTCAGTGCACCGTTCTGCAAGCACGAAGGAAAAGAGAAGTGATTGAAAACTCCTGGAATAAGAGCGGGGCTGTGGATTCTGAGCATTGATTGATGGTCTTGAAAGGAGAGATGGATGGATTATGATTTTCGGGAGGGATCATTACATGCTGAGTCCATGGACAGAGCTGCCCAGCATTTGGACACTTTGGTGCAAGAGAAAACCATTTGGATAATCTTAATTCATCTGCCTATTATCCAAAACCAGTCCACGCAGGCATGGCAAGTCAGATCCGAAGCCATGAGACAGGACAGGGTCCAGATTCACTGCTCAGCACGAATTTGTCGGATGAATGAGAAAGAACAGCTGGGCTGGGGCTGGCAGTCTCTGGATTTGAAAAGCTGTCAGATGCCTGCAATAGATCACTTTCCCTGCCAGTGTCACTCTGGCTAAAGCCATTAGAGAGAAGACCTGGAGTCAGGTGTTCTCACTCAATGAGGAGTTTAAGAGAAGCTAGAGGGGCTGGCAGCCACAAGGGTTGCACCAAGGTCTGCCCTGAGCTGGGGAGGGTGGCAATTTAGCTATGTGCAGGGAAAGGGGCACTGAATGTGAATCATAAAGGAGGTCAGGTGTGGGCCTCTTGGAGAGGAGGGAAATTGGAAATACATTCCACAGAGGCTGGGAGGATCAGTGACAGGTTGGGAAAGTGGTTGTCGGAGCAGGTCAGCAGAAAGAATGGGAAAGGTGTGAGGGTATTGGAGAACCGCTCCTATGTGGCACCAGCTGTATACTTCAGAGAATGGTCTCACCACTCACAGCAGCCAGGCAAGAGTTGATGCCCCCTGCCCAGCCTGCCTGCCCACCAGCTGCCAAGGCCAGAAGCTGAACTCTGAATGCTGCCCTGTCCGCTGGGCTTTTAACAGAAACTGAAAACCAAAGAGACCACAAACTGAAGTGAGCAGGACCCCACTTTGCATGTCTTCTGGAGCCTCCACTGTCACATATATGCGTTCGCCTCTCGCCAGCTGGCACCGTGCCTCAGGGCCCCACAGCGTGTGGAGGCTGAGGCGGGACCCACCTTCACGTAGACATGACTTTCTGCCCCCTCCATTCTCTCCCTCTCAGAGGATCTTTCTGCAGCCCGCCTCTGGGGTCCTGATGGTCCCCCACAACCCCTGGTGTCCTCACCTGCCCCTACCACGCTCTCCTTTCCTCACTGAAATGGATCTCTGTGCCCCACCTTCACTTATCATAATTGAGCCACCGTCTGTTCCATTCCCTCCTGGCCATGCTCTTCTGTGAACAAATATGACTAAATCAATATACATTAAGACACTCATACCAGATGGTAGGTGGCAGCATCAACCTTCCTGGCGACATTACATTTATTTGGGGCAATGGTGGCATAGATGTCTTGGCAGTAAGAATGGATGATGGTGGGAATCTCTGGCCTCACAGCTCCCAGGTGGAGAGATCTTCCCACACCAGCAAGTTACTCAGGCCATGCTTTCTCCACAGGCAGGTGAGCTGATGGAGAAGATAACAGGCACAGGATAGGCAAAACAGAAATAGGGACAGGCTGTCTGTTCCCAAGGGACACGCAGTATATTAGGCCAACACCAATGGCATTGCCCAGGACTGGACACTCACTAATCGAGGAATACAACAGCAGCATCTGAGAGAAGCCTGGTTTGGCGCTCCCTGCTTGCCCTACAAGCCATGTGGTCTAGGCCAGCCTGAGGATTAGGACACCTGATCAGAGGGCTCTAGAGGGCATCAGAACACACACGAATCACAGTACTTTGCGCATTCTAAAGCACTACATGTAGGCACAGCCATGGTGTTCTGTCAAGAGGAGGATGTTGATGTGAAATAGCTTCACACATTGCTGGGTTTCTGCGGAGTGCCCACCTTGTGCAGGGCACATGTGTTGAACGTGTGAAAGATGCCAGTCTCACCAGACTTTGAAGATGTAGTACAAAGATGGATGTAAAAACACTAATTTCCTTCATATTGATTTCATGCTGAAATGACACCCCTTTGGTTATAGAGGATTAAATAAAATATATTAAAATTAATTTCACCTGCTTTCTTTTACTTACTACATGTAGCTATTAGAGAAATTGTAGTTGTGTGTATGGCTCGAATTGTATTTCCACTGGCCAGCTCTGGTCTTACAGCATGTTCCCAGAGAACTTCCTGCCAGGATGGCAATGTCCAATACAGTAGGATTAGCCAACTGCAGCTGCTAAGCACTCAAAAAGTGGCTAATGTGCCTGAGAAAATGAACTTTTAATTTTACATCGTTTCAATGAATTTAAATGTCAATAGTCACGTGGGGCTAGTAGCTACCATATTGTACAACATAGGTCAGGAGCTGTGGGATCTGGTTAGATCTGGAGCTCTGTGCCTTGGCTCATCTTAGAATCACCTAGGGGAGATTTTTAAAAGCACAAAAGCAAGCTCCACCTTCAGAGCTCCTCTGCTATTAGTCTGGTTTGGAGTCTGGGCTGAGTAGCCAGGATGGAGAACCACTAGGTTATGAAGAAGAGGGAAAGACAGGATGAGAGCTGCTGCTTATTAAGAACTTGCTGGTGCTGGAGATCTACAAGAGGTCCATGTCGTTGCACCCAATCTGCACAAACACCCTGTGGAGTTGGTATTATTTTTCCTGTCATCATCCCCCTTTTACAGACGACGAGACTGAGACATGCCCAGAAACACCCAGCCACAGAATGGCAGAGCTGGGATTATAACCAGGATGTGCAAAGGCCCTGGGGGCAAAAGTCACCCCAAACCCACACCCTGGTGTCCAGAGATCAGAGGGCTGAGCAGCCTGGGTGGGGTAAAGGGCTCAGATTCTGTGACAGGGAGCTCGGGGCAGCCTTGATCAAAGGAGGGTGCTCACTTCCTGGGGAAGACCCAAACCCTGTCCTTGCCTCATTCGCATAGCTGGGCTGGGCTGGCCCAGGACTCCGCACTTCCCCAAGAAAGCCAGGCAGTAGCAGCTCTGACAACAAAGACACCCACGTGGAGCTGAAGTGAAGCACTTCAGACAGCCAGAAGTGCTGGCAGGCGGGCAGCTGCCCCTCCCGGGGTGTCTGCAGGGAGCTATCGTCTCCATGCAGCAGCCTTCGAAGCCACCGTGATGCCTGGCTTTGTCATTTAGGACATCAAAGGGTTCCTTTGAGCTATAAACACTGGAGGTTCTTTAGAGGATTGGAAAAGCTGGAGGAGCCCCACATGCCTGGAATAGAGATGGCAGTGACTAGCAGAGGCAAGACACAGGGCCCGGAGGCCTCCTTCCCAAAGGGGACCAGTGGAGGACACCATCTCTCCAAAGCCCCTGCACACACCAAGGGGCTCAATAATCCTCATTGTCTGTGTGTGTGAGTGGCTGGTGCATGGAGGGAGGTATCCCTGAATTGGGGGAGGCGAAGAAGAATGAATGGGTGGGTGATGGACATTTGCAGGAGGGGATAGAGGTCCTCTCTTAACCTTGGCTCACTTCTCAAACAGGAATCCTTGCATCCGAAAATTAGTTCTTTGGGTCTGTGAGCCCTCAACCCGTCTCTGCTTTAGTAAATGCTGCAAGAGGGGAACGGCCGGAGCACCCCAGCACAGAGTTCCTGCTGCACAGGGTGTGTATGCCCGCTGAGTTCCTCTTGGAGCTGGGAAGCCCTAGGTGCACAGATACCAGGGAACACAGGAGAAAAGGTGGAGTAGGTAGGCTCCAGGCCACTAGTACTGCCTGTGCACTGGGTCCCTGCTCTGTCCCCACCAATGGCAGTGCTTGGCTCTGGGGAGCAGAGACTGAGCCACAAGCCCTGCCCTCAGGGGTCCCACAGTAGCAGAGAAAGCCAAGTACACAGATGACAGTTGATGCAGGGACTCTAATGGAGCACATGGGGAGAACAGGAGTGGCAGAGACAGAAGACACCTCTATGTAGGCAGAGGCTCAGCAGAGTTGGTGAACCAAGAGGGGAATGAGCAAAGCCTGGAGGAACCCCACAGCCTAGCCAAGGTGGAACTGTTTTCCAGGTCATTCCAACTTCTATCAGAAGGGAGCCAAGCTGGGAATGAGCCCATGGATACAAACATGGCCCTTCATAAGGCCACTTCGTTTCTCTCTGAGCAAGCTAAGCCAAGTCTATGTTCACGTTCATGTGGCCAGCATCGGGGCAGGATTTCTGAGGATACGTGAGCCTTCTGTGGGCATCCATTTCACAGATGAGCAAATGAAGGTCAGGAGACATGGAATGACTTCACCCTTTAAGGTACCAGAGCTCAACTTGAGGTCAGGGCCAGGCGAGGAGTTGTAGAAAATAAAGACAGAAGAGCAGCTGGTGGCCCTGTCCTGGGGTGTCCTGGGGTAATCCCTGTGGGCCAGCATGTCCCCACTAAGGCTCCTCCAGATAGGGAAGGATGGGGAGGTGAAGTGGAAAGCCCATGTCTAGCACATGTAGAAAATCGGCCATAGGTAAGAGGGAGCTGGTCAAGGCATGTGAGCAGAGGCAGGAGGTGGTGAATGCTGGGCTGCATGTCTCCGCCCAGCTGTGTGCACCTGTGGGAGCTGGGAGTGCACTCAGTACCCTCATCTCACCTGCTCCCAGCCCCAGCTGAACACACCAAGGCAGAAGGTTGTCTGAGGGAGGAGGGAGGAGGCAGCCTCTCAGGGAGCTGGTGACTGCGGTTCAGCAGCCTTGGTGAGTGACAGCCTTCATGTGTGCTGGGGGTGGGGACAGAGAGGGACTACTTTTAACACCAAAGTTTGCTCAGGTGCTGAGAAGCTGTGCTGCTGCTGCTGAGCTGTGTGTTATGGCTGCCAGCCTCCTGGCTAGAGGCAGGAAGGGCATTGCTTCCAAGTGCCCAGCCTGGCTCCAGCTCTGCCAGCCCCTCCGATAGAACCTGCATTGAGTTCTCACCCTCTCCGGGCCTCGCTTTCCTTCTTTGCAGAGGATGAAGGTGGGCTGGATGGGCTCTGTTCTCTCCACCTTTGCTGTGGCCCTCCTCCTGGAAAGGAATCTTTTTGGAGGGTCTGCCTGCACCAGAGCCTTTACGAATATTTGTCACTTCATTCAGATCTCACCTTGAGCCTGTGAGGTGGGCATTGTTTTCCCTGCATCTCAAAACATCTTGGCTCAGAGAGGGTAAGAGATTCACCTTGGCCACAAAGCCAGACAGCAGCAGAGCCAGGATTCTAAGTCTGCCTGAAACCACAGTTGAAGCCCTTTCTCCCAGGAAACACTTCCAGCTAGACTGGGAACTGAGGTAGGGGAGGGCTAGACCAGTGGATCTCAAAGTATGGTTTCCAGACCTTCTGTTTCAGAATTCTGGGGGTGAGGTCCAAGAATCTGTGTTTTAGTAAGTCCTTAGGTTGGAGGAGTGCTGAGCTGGACCACACTGTCTTTGAGGAAGGGATTAAAATGAGCATGAGAGAGCATATAGGAGACCAGGTTAGACCACTTCAGTTCCTATGGGCAGAATGGGGGTGACAAAGGCTCACCGGGCCCCACGGAGCACCGTTTTGAGGGAGGCCCTGTCCCTGGGCACTGTCTTTGGCTTGCCTCACCCAATTGTAGCAAGAATCCTGCTAAGTCAATTTGGAAAGACTCCCCCAGCCTCAATACTTGGCCACCCTCAATATCTGATCAAATTCCCCCGCCCACTGTTGACATCTGACCACACTTGCTAAGTCGGGTTGGCGAGAATCCCCCACCCTTGATGTCTCCTCTTAGCGATTTTCCATCCCCTGGCCCCCTGACTACTGCTTGGCTGGAAATCCTCATTGTCCTTGCTGTACTCGGAGTTGAGCCCCGTCTCTCTCCCCTATTGCAGTAGTCTTGACACTTATCAAAATGGTCCCGAATAAAGTCTTTCTTGCATTTTAACAAGTGTCAGAATAATTTTGTTATATCAGAGGGAAAGAGAGGAGTCTCATTCTCCCTTCCCCCAGTTCCAAATACGGCATTTCAAACCAAAACGACTCAGAGGATAATTTTACCAAAATCACCCTGCAGAGCTCTGCAGGCCTGGAGTTTGGTTGTTATGAAATACTCCAACCTATGAAGGCAGATTGGGGTGGCAGCTGGAATTCGTCAGAGGCACACGCAGTGGGCTCCCTGGGCATGGGCTTTGACCCTAACTCCACCCCCAAACCCAGTCTCCAGCACTTGCTTCTGATCACAACCTTGTGACCCAGGTCGCAAGCCACGCCCCCTGCTGGCCAGAGCCGACACAAGCCTCCATAGGACAGCCTTCCTGGGGTTCCTGAGGCAATTTGCTGTGGCCTTTAGCTAAAAACCAACCTCTCTCAGACACTAAGTGGGTGGCTCGTCAGCACATGGCAACAGGCAAGCTAGGACTGGAGCTGTGGCACAAGCCATGGCCCCTCAGGGGAACAGGCAGCCCAGACAGAGGCTGGACCTATCACCTACTGAGCCTAGAAACGTCCAGCTGAATGCATCAGGTAGGTCTCATCCAGAGAGAACGAGAGGAGGCTCCTTTCTTTTCTTTCATTTACTTGTTTTTGAGGTGAAGTCTCGCTCTGTCACCCAGAACGGAGGGCAATGGCACAATCTCAGCTCACGGCAACCTCTGTCATCTGGGTTCAAGCAATTCTCCTGCCTCAGCCTCCCAAGTAGCTAGGATTACAGGCACACACCACAAACGCCCATCCAATTTTTGTATTTTTAGTAGAGATGGGGTTTCACCATGTTGGCCAGGCTGGTCTCGAACTCCTGACCTCAGGTAATCCACTCACCTTGGCCTCCCAAAGTGCTGGGATTGCAGGCCTGAGCCACCACAGCTGGCCAGAGCTTCCTTTCATAGCAAGCATTTGTCTCCTTACAGAAACTCATTTTCTCCCAAGCCTGTAGCTTTGGAGAAGGCTCCATGATCTTAGGCTGTATTTTGTGTTTCCCATTGCAGGTTGTCTAGCAAATGAACTAGGATTTGGGTGACTTCCCTGCCTACCGGGTGAACAACCTTGGTCAAGTCAAGGCAGTCCTAGCCTCAGTGATTCCATCTCGATAATAGAACTAGTAGTGGTCATCTTTGTCTACCCCTCAGAACCTGCTACAAACAGAGTCTGTAGGGACCTGGCCCACTCCATTTTCAGATGAGGAAATGGGTCCAGAGTGGGAAAGGGGTTCAACCAGATATGAGGCAGGAGTAGGGGCAGTGCAGTGAGATGTGAGTCCGTGTGAATTCACAAGAGCACCTGATAATTTATGACACCAGAAAGGTGGGAGGATCAGTCCTGGTCCTCAAGGAGCTCTCCGGCTCCCGCAGAGGGCACCCATGGTCACCTAATCCACCCTGGACATATGTGCTGAGGACAAAGGTAGCATGATGGACATTTGGAACCCATGAGCCAGGAAATCTTTGGCAGCTTGAGAGAAGAGGGAATGGACCTGGGCAAATGCCTGGCTGGCAGGGCCATAACAAAGGCCTCAGCATGTGGCGTGTGCCATTCAGAGAAAGATGCAGGCTATGAGCAGGGAGATGTTTGTTTCCACAGCCTGGACATTGCCTCTCTGTGAAGGAAGTGCTTCCTGTGCACAGAGCACCGAAGGCACCACCTGCCTGTCCTGTGCTGCGTACCCAGCACCCCTCCATCCTCCCAGACGCTGCTGGCAGAGCCCTCAGCAGTGTTTTTTGCTTGCCCAGCACTCTTTAGCAGCTGGGAAACTATCTCTGCGGTTGACTATCTTTCCCTACTTTCTCCAGAGTTTGGGGCCTTCTCACGTGGCCAGAGCAAGTTGGTCCGGAGCTGTGCTGACTTTAACGCCACCCATTCCTCTCCCGAGGAAAGAGCTTCTGTCCCTGGCTGCACATCAGAATTACAGGGACAGACCTACAGAGGACAGATGCCAGACCCATCGAGTCAAATGTTCTGGGGGTTGGGCCCCAGCAACTGTATTTTTAAAGGTCCTCAGGAGATTCCAATGTACAGTCAGGGATGAAAATAGCTGATGTAGAATCCCAGAATATCAGGGTCAGAGGGACTCTTAGAAATGATCACAAGAGGGCTGGGCACCGTGTCTCAAGCCTGTAATCCCAGCACTCTGGGAGGTCAAGGTGGGAGGATCATCTGCAGTCAGGAGTTTGAGACCAGCCTGGCCAACATGGAGAAACCCCGTCTCTACCAAGAATACAAAAAAAGTTAGCCAGGCATGGTGATGGGCACCTATAATCCCAGCTATTGGAGAGGCGGCTAAGGCAGGAAAATCTCTTGAACCTGGAAGGCAGAAGTTGCAGTGAGCCGAGATCATGCCACTACACTCCAGCCTGGGCAACAGAGCAAGACTCTGTGTCAAAAAAAAAAAAAAAAAGGAAAAGAAAGAAATGATCACATGAGTGAACACCCCCTCCCCCATCCCACACACACAAAGAAGCATGTGCTTTTCAGATGGGGAAACTGAGTCTTCAAATTTTGCTCAAGGATACACAAGTCAATAATGTGTAAGCTTGGACTCCTTGCTTACGGCTATGCCATTTATTCCAGAAATAGTATTGTGCCTTATTACTACGTAGCAGACTTTCCACTTTCTATTTCAATGACCCGCTGAAATCTCAGCACCTCCACCTTCCTAACACACCTACAGCCCTCATCGAACTCTCTCCTCCTCCGACTTGACAGGGTCTGAACTGTCTGCTTGTCCCTCATACCAGGATGCACGTCTTTTCACACACATCCTGGATCTGACATCCTTATAGGAAGAGGGAAAGAGAGTACTTTTAGAGGAAAATTGGGCAAATAAAAAAAAAAAAAAATTGGAGTGTCCTAAGACAAGCTCTTCTCAGGACCAAACTGCTTTCATGGCACTGGGAGATGCCACTTGGCCATGGGATCGTGGGAGGAGTGCAGCATTTGTTCTCTCCCTGGACAGGACCCTTGCCTTCCACAATTCCCCCAGTAGGGAGGAAGGCTGTTACAGCCCCATAGGCCATTACAAGGGTTCTTCTATCTTGATCCTTGTCAGCCTTGAATCAGGCTATTGTCACTGCCTGCTGCCACCCTTCATCCTGCTGTGTTAGCAGTCTCACACCGCACCCCAGCTCCAGTGTGGCAAGAACCCTCAATGCCCTAGGGCCCCCAAGGAAGGTGTACATGGAACGGGCTCTAGGTTACAGATGCAACTTGCCTCCTAGAAATGTTCCCTGCTCTAATCACTTTTTTAAACTCCACAAACACAATCTCTGCACCGTGATCAATTATTTAGCAGAAAATGATGCATCGTGTTAGCAACTAGATGGCATTTAATATGCCCCCAGAATTCTAATGACGCACCATCACCGTAGGCCTAATGCAAAGTTTCCCTTGCCCATGTTTTTGAAGTCTTCCCAGAGTGGAGAGGAGCCAAGATCTATATGCTTTCGGGTGATGTCAGACTTAGGAAGCCCCCAGAATGTAATCAGCGTGGCCGCTGCCGTGCGGTGTCCTTGCAACTTATTTGTTTTCTTTCTGCCTTGCAAATTACTCCTTTTGCAAGGTTGTTTGTTTAGTGTCAGGAGGTTATTAAACAAACTTAAATCTTGGGCCCTCAGTCAAATCAGGCAGGAGTGGGGCCGGGGAGGGGTGATTCAATATTTAAGAGGCTGCTCCTTCTGCCACGCTGCCCACAAAGAGAGGCGACCTGCAGCTTGAAGGCCTGAGCCTGAGGACACAATTGGCTGTGATCAGAAAGGTCTGACTGTCTCATATTTCAAGAGCTGAGCCCTGGGACGCTGCCTCACAAAGGTGTAGAGGTGATCAAGGAGGAACAACACCAAAATCTCTGCATCAGATCCCTTGGCTCCTGCTGTCCTCCGTCTTACCCTCCTGGTCAAGTGCAGGGCCCTCTTGGAAACATTGGTCAGGGCATCCGCCCTAAAGACCCTCAGCATCCCTGGGACTCAGACGCCAGAACAAACTCCAGCTATCTCCATTCGATCCAATTTTGTTATCATTTCCTGTGCATTTGCTGTGCACCAGCCGCTCCACTTATAGTTCACAATGGTAACTACCAAGTGTTGAGCCCCTCCTGTGAGCCTGTTGCTATGCCAAGCATTTTGTATATGATATGTCTAAACCCCATGCAGCCCTTCAAGGCTTGTGGTACCACGTCCATTTTCAAGAAGAAAACTCAGAGGCTCGGGGAGGTTCAGATGCCTGCCCGTGTCTCTCAGCTTGTGCGTGGTAGAGGCAAAGTTCAAGCCAGGGTGTGTTTGGCTCACACCAGGTTGACAGTGTTTGGACTCAAGAGAAGTCCCCAGAAACGAGGAGGGTGTTATGGGTAGAGGGGGGAGCTGTGGATAATGCTAATGTCACAGATGAGGAAGCTGAGACCTACAGACACTGCATTGCCCGGGTCAGGCGACTAACCTTGATCTGTGTCCTGACTGTGGTGGGAACAGTGGTCACACAAATCTACACACGTATTAAAATTCACAGCACTGCACCCCAAAGAAAGTCCACTTTACTCCATGATCATGTAAAAATATAATCAGTTTTTTAAAAAGCAATATGTCTGGCATGAGAAACATTTTAAGTAAAACACTTAACTAGGTCTCAGAAAATATTCTCATTTATCTTTCTAGAAAATTTTACATGTATAAGTTTCCATAACTTTTAACTGTAAGAGTTTTTATGTGTATAAAACGTTTACATGTATGTGTTACATGTTACATAGATCATTTGTGATATGTAGAGAAAAAGCTGGCAAACTAAAAGGCATATTTATTAACTGTGGTCACCTCTGGGGCTAGGAATGGGCTGGGAGAGGGTACAAAAGGGTGTTTGTCTTTCATTCTGTATACATCTGTACTTGAATTTTTTCATACTGACCCAGGTGTTACTCTTATTCACAAAAAGAAAAACTAAAAGAAAAGTTAAAAAAAAAAAAAAGTACAAGTGAGCACTCTAATTCATTGCTTAATGTTTTTAAAATGAATGCTCGAGAGCTAGGACAGTGTTTGTCAATACCAGGGTGACTGCTGAGATACTTGGAGAAGGGACTCCATGGATTGGGAAGAACGGGAATGAGGCTCGTGGGCAGTCAGGTGTCCCAAGAGTCCCACAGTGCCAGTACCAAGACAAAGGGCAAATCAACATTTACATCTGCAAGGCTGTTTGCTGGGCAACATAAAAGTCTACAGGAGGCCCCTGGCACCATTGGTGCCCATGAGGAGGATCTGAGACTCTATTTGGGAGGACAAGGTGAACGTATAAAGAATGAGTGACAGGAGGCTGAATAGCAGGAATGGCACGTGCTCTGCCATTGTGCGGTCAGCACTGGTCCATGCCCACTGACACAGGTGCTTCTGTGTCATTTCATCTACTCTAACACTCCCACAAGGCGGCTGATACTCGTTCCATTTTATACACAGGAAGTGGAGGTTCTCTAAGGTTTAGTATCCTGCCCACAGCCACACAGTCATGCAGCAGTGGGATGTGCATTCAAACCAGCTCTGTCTGAGGCCAAAGCCCATTCTCTTTGCAGTGATTATTCTGATCCACACAGTGGCTCTTATCAAGTATTTTGTCCATGACACAGCCTGGAAGACTACAGCTGTCCCTGCTCAGTGGATAGAACATAGCTGTGAATGGGATAATTAAAAGAAAAAGAACAAAGTCCCATATCTTCCCCCAAAGGCCAATTAATCATTGGTTAGCATGTATGGAAAATGGAGATACCCATTTCAAAAAACATAATTTAAGAAAAAGCATGCTGTAAAACTCTGTACAGCATAGTCACATTGAATATTAGTGATTTGGGGAGACAGATCTTCGAAGATACTTTAGAGACATCTAATTCCCCTCTACATGAGGAGTTTGGGCTCAGGGAGGGCAATTGTTTAGTCTAAGTTGCACAGCAAGCAAGTTCCAGACCTGGCACTGGAGGCCAGCCTCTGGATCACTCAGGGTTCACTGCACAACACGAGACCACCTGGAAGCAGTCAGGGGGCTGCTCTCTCCCAGGCCTAAATCTTCCTCATCAGCCAAATCCAAATCCCCTACTTGCCTAATATCATCGTCTCAGTTCCTGACATTTGCTTAATCAGCCTCGTAGTGTTGAGTGGATGCCCAGCCGAGGCTTCTGATCTCAAAGATGGCTCCCAGAAAAGATGACATGTTGCATTAGTGTAAACTTCTTCAGATACTCTCTCAGGAAAAAAAAAATATGCTGATGTTGTGCTATTTACATACTGGCATGAACCTCAGGATCACTGGGACACATTTCCATTCACTTTGGTCTTCTCACAGCCTGTCCCTTAGCTGGTGTGAGATGCTCATCTCTGGGACACGGATAGGCCTTGTTGTCTCAGCCAAGTGTCTGTGGAATCACAGGAAAGGCTCCATGTGGCCGCCCTGTGCACAGGAAGGCAGCCAGGCTGAGCAGACAGAAGCCTGCATGGGGAGGGTGTTTCCTGGGCTGGTTGGCTGGAAGGGCTGCAGACCACCTCAGATCCCGGCTAGAGCAGAGTTCAAGATGCGAGGAATCCTGGGTTCCCCACTCTGCGTCTGTGTCCTCTTCCTCCAGGATCAAATCATAGACATTGATTCAAGGGCCTGAGAGAGTGCAAGGAAACTGAGTGGTACTTGGTGAGTCCCAGCTGAAGGGTGGATTATCCCCCTTAGAACGCCTGGAGAGTGGCCTCCCATGAATGTTTCCAAAGCTTTATTGAGCTTGTTTTGTTCTTGACCCTTGGTTTCCTTCTTATTCGATAGCCAGCTCCATTTTGTTCCATCAGATTGCATGAGAACTAGCCGCCAGCATGACCATCCGCAGTATCTTCAGCAGCGGCACAGTTGTTCAGGCACTGCCTTGGAAATGGCAAGACTCGCCTGGACTCCAGTCCTGTCCCTGACACTTCCTGCTTGTGCATGCCCAGTCAGTGCACATCAGCGCTCAGCCTCCTCCCAGCGCTGTGGAGAGGAGGGTGCTTTGGCAGTGGAAGCTTGTGGCACTGTGAAAAATGTCACTGATTGGCTTAGTCCATTCTGGCTGCCACAGTAAAATGCCACAGACTGGGTGGCTTACACAGCAGACATTTTCTCACAGCTCTGGAGGCTGGGAAGTCCAAATTGAGGTGCCATTTCTGGCAAGGGATCCTTTTCCTGTTGTGCAGATGACAGTCTTCTCACTGTGTCCTCACATGGCAGAGAGAGTGTGAGAGACTAGTAACTCTTAACTAGTATGACACTCTTGTCTCTTCCTATAGTGGCACTAATCCTGTAGGATCATGGCCCCACCATTCTGATCTCATTGAAACTTAATTATCCCTTTATAACCCTTATCTCCAAATACAGTTACATTGGGAGAATTACAAACTTACGACTTTGGGGAGGAATGTGATTCAGTCCATAGCATTAATGTTCTTCTCTGACACCTCAGTTTCCAGGAGGAAGGGGAGGATCAGTGTCTTCCTCTGGAGATGGCCAGTGGCCTCCTGCATTCTCCTGTTGTTCTTTTCTGCCCCTTTGTGGGGCTGCGTAGGGCTGCTGGTTCTCTGGCAAGAATTTGCTGAAAAGCAGTTGCCTCATGGCCAAAGGCCACCCACAGTGGTCAAGACTGGCAACCAGTTTCCTTCTCCCCATCGCTCTCTCTCCCACCGTAGACTCTGGGAAAGTCTGAGTGGAAGCAGCCAGAGTCCCTCCCAGAAAACTGTTTCCTGGGTCAGGGTCTCTCTGTGACCAAGGGCTGTGGAGCCCAGACCACAGACCTCATTCCAGCTCCCCAGCCCCATGGCCCCTTTCCACCTGCACTCCAATTTCACAAACACCAGCTGAGCCCCTACAGTGGCCACCAGCCTGTTGTGGGCTCCATGATTCCTGGTCCCGTGGTTTGAGCTGATGCCCAGCAGTCTGAGCCTGGAGGAACTCTATTGCATCAGGCAGTGGATGAGAGGAAGCAGATGCCTCGGGGAGCACCCGCCCCATCCCCAGAAGCCTCTGGCTATGCCTCCTACCAGGGCTGGTAGCATCAGTTCAGTCCAGGGACAGGGTAAGGACAGTGGCCTCTGGGGCCTTACTCCTTATTGAAGTTCACTCCCCGCCGCCCACCCTCCCTGGACAGCTTCCATTCAGCATTTGGAGCAGGAGTCTTTGTGCTGCCATATCCTAATGGGGGCACTCATTTCTGAATGCTAACTTGATGACTTTAATTGAAAAATAAAACCACCCAAAGCTAAGTAATTAAAATCTCCCTGTCTGGATTTATAGCATTAAGACAGAGGTTAAGTAGTTCCTCCTCCCCTTCTCTCCCAAATCTTGGCTTCAGCCGTGTTCCTCTGGGCAGGCAGCGCACAGGCTCCACAGACCATTAGTGGCTTTTCTCACCCGCTCCCTACTTTCTATCCGGATTCTGGAACTTGCAGCTTAGGGTGCGCTCACTCATTCGATCCCTTCTTTGATTCATTCTCTCTGTGAATACCTACTGTGCGCTGGGGGCTGTCCAGGCCCAGTGGAGGCAGTGGGAACTGACAGATGCCTCTCCCTGCTGTGCCATGGAAGTGTGGCTGCCTCATAATCTGGGAATCTTGGCTGTCAGAAGTGGATGGACCCTTCCAGCTCATCTGGTCCAACTCCTCACTGTATGGAGGTCATGGGGCAGGGGTGCCCCTCATCCCCATTCATCCCGGAGCAGCTGATCCATGGCTAGAGACCACCCACCCCCCATCCCTTCTCCCCAGCCTCATAGAGTTAGTGGCAGCATCAAGGCCTCCTGACACCCAGCCTGAGGCCCTTTCCCGTGCCCCTCCCACCCCCTCTCCCCAGCTCAAAGCTGTTTCTCTGTGTTCCTGGATAAAATTATCAACATATTCTATGCCCCCAGGTGTAAGTTCCCTGCAGTCAGCTCTACTCCCTGAGCCAGTCACACTCGCTGGCTGTCTTGAGGGTGACAGACACAGCCCCACCAGGGATTTCATGACAGGCGCACCCAGGGCCTGCTCCTGGATCCATCATCAGACCCTGAGGCCTCGGACTTTGCCTTTCTATGGGGTAGGAGAAAGAAAGGCACGGGCTTGAACTTCGTTCTGCCTTTATTCACTTCGGGCCTTTGGACAGATCACAACCTTGCTGTGCCTTGGTTTGTTCACATGTAAGAAGGAGATCATTTAGCGCACTGAAGGATGGAATACATGTGAGCTCTTTTCTCCATCTCCTGTAGGTAGCCCACAAGCACTAGCATGGCTGTGGTATGCAGCATGTACTCAGGACTGGACATTGAATGCCCAAGCTGGGCTGGGACGGGGCTGCACGAGCCCAGCAGGCTGGCTGATGACCATGTGGCAGGCTGCAGGCAGGTGCTTCTTGGGAACGCCCTCAGGCCCGCTCCCTCTGCAGGACACTTCCTACCCCTGGTGCAGACGGTGAGAGCATCACTCCTTCCCGGCCAGCTGGGTGGTGCCTGTGCCCTCCTCTTTGGTGACTCATCAGTTTTTGGCCTGCTGGGGTCAGCTCTGTCCCTGCCCATGGCCCTTTAGGTTGTACAAATAGGAGACTGGGGAGTCTTCGCCCTTCTCCGTCAAAGCCTGCCTCACATTCCAGGCCCTCCTCCCTCCCGGATTTCTCACCTCCATCCCCCACCCCTCCCCTCTTTACCCATCATGAGGCAACCTCCACTTCTAGCTCTGTGTCACCAGAAGGGAGATGAATGAAATACAGAAGGTACCCCAGGTGCTTCTTAAATACAGAAGGCACCCCAGGGCTGTAAAGTTCAGTATCACAAAGCCCAGGGAGCCCATCCCAAAGACCAAGGGAAAGCCAGTACGGGTAGAGAGGGGGTGATGTTGGGGAGGGTGGTAAGGCATCCCGGGCTGGTCGGGGAGGGGCTGGTGCCCTAGAGATGGGACTATGGAACTGGTGGATACACCTCTGTAGGGCAACAGATGGGGGCCCCCTGAGGAAAGGAAGGGGCAGTGCTAAGGTGGCGCCTGGTGCTGTGAGCCAGACAGGTTGGGGTGGTGGGAAACTAGAGGAGCAGAAAAGAAAGTGGGAGCTACTGCTGACATTGGAGTGAGTGAAAACTGGGAGCCCGGCAGAGGGCGACGGCCACGGGGATGGAGGGAACAACATAGGTGTACGGGCGTTTGCGAGAAGGGCCATGGAACCCAGGACACTGAAGACTCAGAGCTGCAGGGCCCAGCACTGGGGGGCTCATGGGGAACCAGAAGCAGGGGCTGGTTTGGAGAGAGGAAGAAGCAGGTCGTGCTGGTGACCTTTCTTCCTTCAAAGCAGTATCATTCCCAAGGTGTCTGAATTTTCTCCAGTAAACACGTAGGACTTTTATGAGCCAGAAAAACAATCACAAAAGCTATTTCCAATAAAGAAAAATAAAAAGGAACATTCCCTTCCCCCCATTTGCTTACAGATATTAGCTTCGGAAAGTCTGATACTTTAAAAAAATCTCCATGGAATTATGGAAGAAACAGGCAAAATGAAAAATGTGTTCTATCCAGCTTGTAACTAAAATGTCAGCGCTCTGCAGGAGAGGACAAGCAGAGCTGGGAGAGCCAGGTCCTCTTCCTGCCGCACAGGAGGACCCACAGCAGGGCAGGACAGACCTCAGGCTTCCACACCTGCTGCACTGCCCTGGATGGATGGAAGCCACCTCGCCACGATTTATGGAGCATCAGTCACAAGTCCCAGCTGTGGTCAAGTGGGTGCAAGCATCTCCTCCTCGGGTGAGAGCTGCTCAGGTCAGCCACAGTGGCCAGAGAGGGCAGGTGGAAGGCCGCCGTCACCCACGCAGGCCTCAATCTTTCTCAACACTGGGGAGCTCTGGCCTCCAGAAGGTGGGAGACACAGACGCAGTGAATGCAGTGTGATCAGCATTGAGGTTGAAGGGCTATGGGAGCAAGAATGGAATCCAGCCCTGTGGCTAGCAAGGAAGGCTTCCTGAAGGACAAGCAGAAGGTGAGCAAGGGAAGAGGGTAAGGCTGTCCAAGCAGGAGTAGCTGGCTTGGGACAAAGGACTGAAGAACTAAGGTGTGGCATGAATGCCAGGAAAATGGAAATGTCATTGCTTTGGCCTGACTGACACATGGGAGTGTTGGAGGTTGGGGAAAAGAAGGATGGAAGGGCCCCAGTGCGGTGGCTCATGCCTATAATCCCAGCACTTTTGGAGGCTGAGGTTGGAGGATCACTTGAGCCCAGGAGTTAAAGGCCCGCCTGGGCAACATAGTGAAACCCTGTCTCTACAAAAAATACAAAAATTAGCCAGGTGTGGTGGCGTGTGCCTGTAGTCCCAGCTACTTGCAGGCTAAGGCCGGAGGATCTATTGAGCCCAGGAGTTCGAGGCTCCAGTGAGCCATAATTGCACCACTGCACTCCAGTGCCTAGACAAAGCAAGATCCTGTCTCAAAAAAATTTGTTTAATTTAAAAAAGGATGGAAGGGTCCGTAGGGGCAGGTCACAAGGACCTATGTACCAGCTAAACGACTTAGAGGTACCTTGGAGGTAATAACAGGGAGTTCTTAATGAATCTTAAAGGATAGTGAGGGGGTGGGAGGAACACAACTAGTTTTGCACTACCCAGAGGCCATGGGCCACAATCCTGAGCCATTTTCTTAGCCACAGTGTCAGGAATTACCAGGACTTACTGGATGGTTGAGATGAGTTGTGTGTGTATGCTAATTTCCTATTGCTGTGCTCACAGACTTGGTGGCTTAAAGAAATAGAAACTCATATAGTTCTGGAGGCTGGAAGTCTGAACTGAGTTTTATGGGGCTAAAACCCAGGTGTGGGCAGGGCTGGTTTCTTTACTAGGCTCCACAGCAGCCTCTGCTCCTTGCTGAATGCCCGGCTCATAGCTGTCTCACTCTAATCTCTGGCTCCCTGGTCACATGGCTTTCTCTTGTGTGTCAAATCTCCCTCTGCCTCCTTCTTATAAGGATTCTAGTGATGGTATTGTACCCATCTGGATAACCCTGGATAATCTCATCTCAAATTCTTAACTTAGTCACATCTGCAAAGTCCCTTTTTTCCTATTAAGTGACATTTACAGGCTCTGGTTTTCCAGGAATAAGAACATGGACATCTTTGGGAGCATTATTCACCCACTAGAGTGTGCCATTTATTAGACATTCACTGAATGCCAGGCTGTGGGCTGTGGATTCTGCAGTGGTCAGGTGGACAAGCAAACATAGTGCCCGTCATCATGGAGTCTTGGAGCTGATGCAGGGTGCTGGGTCTGCCATGTGTGAAGAGTGAGGGACACAATCATGCTGTTCACCTGGGCATCTGGGTGGCATTGCGTGCACTGGAGAGGAGGAGCAGGTTGTGAGTGTGAGTGAGGAATTGGAAGCAGGGGAATATTCAATGTACTTAGAAACCTGAGGCCATTGGTACTGGCCAATCAGAAGAGACTCAGAGCAGGAGCAGGGACCTCAAGGACACAGGATTGTGCCCATGGTTAACTCTTTAGCTGCTGCAGCACAAGGAGGTCCAGGGGTCCTGGGGGAGAGGCCAAGGCAGCTTTGGGGTGACTTAGGGCAGTGGCTATTCATTAATCAATATGGAATTATTTAAATAAAATACATAAATATCTTAACCAAACAATATGGCCAGCTGGCTATCATCCCTGGGTGAGGGGGATTCATGCCTTCGTTTTGAGCTTGTTGACATTGGAAAGGCAGTTGAACTGCTGAATGGAGCTGGGCAGAGGACTGGGAACAGAGGTTTCTAGTATGAGGGTGGGGGCAGTGTGTGGTGGAGAGGCTGGCATCCCCCTCCACACTCGCCATCCTAATACCTGGAAGATCGCGTCATTGAAACCGGCTCTTCTTCTTAGGCACTGATGGAGTGTGAACAATTCCATTGCCTTGCTTTCTTTCCCCTTAACTTTCTCCTAAGCATTTCTGTATTTTTCTTAAAAGCCTTTTTATTAGAGAATAGGACGTACCTGTCATGTAACTGCATTGACTGGAGCCAGCTCTCAGGACTGCAGATCTGCCTGTGCCTGGGCTGGCTCATGTGCACCTCCACTGTGACTCCGGGGCCAGGAGGGGCCTCAAACCCAAGGTCCTCGCTACTCTGGAAGTGTGGGGGAGGATTTCACCACCACTCATTCCAACAGAGAACTAGAGCTCTCTGTAGAGATAACAATACAGGGAAAAAAAAGAAATGGAAATTTCAGACAATTTGACTTCCTTTCAAAGGAGTGACAGAAACAGCAAGCTTCCTGATCTAAACCGAACTGGGAAGTTCCCACCCACTTTGTTGCTGGATAAACTGAGACCCGGAACTGTACACACGAACAGATTCTACAGTGTTTGGAATGAAGGTTGATCTTCTATTTTCTTAGGTGCAATCTGTGTATCCTCTCTGCGTTTGTTGAGGCCGTGCATTTGTGCTAAAACATATCTAAGCCTACCACGTGTGAGTCAAGCTGTCATAGCCAAATTTGCCATATATTTCCCTTCCTCTACTACCAGCTACTGTTGCACTGAAATCACTCCAGAGTGCTCACAATCTGTGAGTAAACCCCTTATGTACTATACGTTGATCCAACCTTTGTCACACTGGCATGTGGGGAGGGACAACTAGCCTGTGTCTCCAGCACATCGGAAACCAGTTCCTTGTGCACACAGTTCCTACGATATCCCAGAACAGCGTCATACCTCCAGGGGCACTCCATATACATTCCCTCCACAAGCACTTATGAAGTGTCTCCTCTACAAGTAGACAGGAAATAAAATGCTAAATGTAGATGCAAACTCCTTGCCCTCCAGGAACTTCTGCTTTAGTAGGAAGATGGACTTTAAGCAAATGAAGAAATAGCAGTGCGGGAGTAAGGGCTGTAAAGAGAACTAAAGCCAGGGAAGGGGATGGAGCAATAGGATGTGCTATGAGAGATGAGGAGGTGAGGGCAGGCTTCTTTGAGGTGCCGTGTCAGTGGAGACCTGAGTAAAGTAAGTGGGGAGCCGTGGTAGTACCTGGGGAAAGAATATTCCAGAGACAGCAGCAGCAAGAGCAGGCCCTGAGCAGGAGAGCCCTTGCTTAGCTGTGAAATGTCAGGGAGGCCAGTGCACCTGGAACAGAGGAAAGAAGAGGCCATAGAGATGGGCAGTGCTGGACAGCAGAGATAATGCCATGAATGAATGAATGAATGAGTGGGCTTCAGGACAATGGAACTGAGTTCAGTCCTTGCTAGCTACATGATCTTGAGCAAGTCACTCTAACTCTGTCTCCCATTCTGCATGTATAAAATGAGAATCATCATAGGTACTCAACTCATTGAAATGAGAGTTACGCCCCCAGAGTCTAGACTGGAAATCAAGGCTTGATCTGGAGTCCCCATTCTGCCATTTTCTAGCTTGAGCAGGTCACTTCACCTCTCTGAGCCTCCATTTCCTCGTCTATAAAATGGGAATTATGGAGCCCACCCTGCCAATCTCAGAAGGCTGTAGACTGGATAAAATTACATGGCCCCTGTGGGAAAGGCTTGTAACCTGCATATGTCATACATATAGGGGGCTTGTTGAATGCCTATGGGTGAGTGAGGCCTGAAATTCCCACCCAGCGGGCCCAGGTAGGAAGCTCCCATTCCCCGGTCAGCTCTTTCTGGGGCAGCTCCTCCTCTCCAGTTCTTCCCATCTGTGTTCTTTGGTTCCTATTTGTTTCTTAGCCCCTGTGTCCTGCAGCACTCATAGAGAATCCCACTTGCCCTGTAGGAAATGTGGTGCTCATTCCTTAGCGGGAAGGGAACCATCCTCCCCTCCTCCATGGATGCTCCATACCACGTCCTGAAGATCTTTCGGCAAGAACATCCAGCCCCACCTCTCCCCTGCTTCCAACCCATCAGTAGTTCCCCATTGCTTCAGATGAACATCTCAGCTCTCTCATAGGTCACACAAGTTCATATGGCCCTACTGGACTTTCCAGTCTCCGCCTTGCTAGCCTTTGGCTACAAAAATGAAACAATGTTAACTTCTCTCTACTGTACCCAGTCTCATGCCTCCACACCTTTGAATATACCAATTCTTTTGCCTGAAATGCCCTGTCCAGTGCCCCTAACTGCTACTCAATTACCTGGAGAACTCCTATTTATCCTGCAAAACCCAGTGTGGATTTCATTTTTGGGGACAAGCCTTCCTAGATTGTGTGTTCTCTTTTTCACAATGATGTTGGCCCTTTCTTCTGCTGTGCTCCCCTAGATTTTATATGTGCTTGTCCCTTTGTCTTCACACCATCATGCCCCTCAATGTGACTGTCCCTCTACCAGAACATGTGTGAGTTCCTTAAAGGCAGCATCTAAATCACCTCTGCTTCCCCAGAACTTACTACAGGGCTTGGCACGCTGTAGATGGCCAGGAAAGCTCCATTAAGAGGAAATAAAAGGCATATTGGAGGAGATAGCCTTTCTGCCCCAAAATTCAAAGTGATTTAGAGCCATCTCCCTAAACTGGACAGGAGTGAATGGGGCGTCTTCTCCAACCTGCTGTATGTGGCAACTTTGAAGTAAGGGGACTTCCAGTTGCCTGCATTTTAAACTTAGTGAATATTACAAATGACCACATTAGTGAGACAGGCGTTTTGGAGGCAGTTCTATTGACCCACCTAAGAAAAGCTCTAAATGTATGCCCCAAAGACGGAACCTAGTGAATTTGCAGCCTCACAAATGGCCCACGTTGAGTAGGAAGCTAAATTTGATTTGCATGTCAAAGAAGCGTTATCTGGTACCTGATGTAAGACTAATTTTATTATTAAATTATCAACACTGATTTACTAAGAAATACGGTACTGCTGGGAGCTATTTTTAACCTCCCGCCTCAGCCCCACTCAGCAAACAAATCATCCTTTGAAGGACACTGCATTTGCAAAAGTGAATTAGGTGAATAAATATCCATCTATTCATGAAGTTTCTTTATTGAGAAATAAATAAATAACAGCCCCTGAATGCCTCCATTGTCCCCCTGGCAGGCTTCCACAAGGTTGATAGTGGGCGCGGCGGAAGGGGGCCGCTGTTTGAAGTGCAAGTCCAAGAGTGGGTGGAGAGGCGCTGGCTCGAGTTCCCACCTGGGAACTGTGTGTGGCCCCGGGACCTGGGCCAGGGCAGAGGGGATTGGTAATGTCTTGCCCAGCCCAGACATGAGGGCAGGGGCAGTCCTGGTCCAGCTCAGTGTCTGGAGCATCCCAAGCTCAGTGCAGAGGACATAAGCTCCTCTGGAAACAGGCTGTCTTGGTTCTCCCACTTACTATTGCTGGACCTTGGGAGAGTTACTTAACCTTTCCATGTCTCAGTTTTCTCACATACAAAATGGGGATAATTCCTACCATTTTGTAGTGGTTGGGAGGATTAAATGAGATGCATACCACATATAAAGCACTTGGAAAAGCTCCTGCCACACAGCAAGAACCCAGTAGGTGTTTCTTACTGTTATAGTTTGCATCATTATCAGTATAGGGAGAAGGGCATGAGCAGAAGTGCCCCTCAGGGGTGCTGTATAATATCTTGGAAGAGTATGGGCCTTAGGGTTAGACCCAGGTTCCATTCCAGCTCCACCTGGCAGAGCTGTGTGTCTCTGGGCAAACCACTCAACCTTTTTGTTCTTCAGATTCCAAATCAATGAAAGAAGCATAATCACACCTACCACTGCAGGAGAAAATGAGATTATGAGTGTAAACTCTGTAACATGGTGCCCGGGACTGAGTAAATGCTCAATAAACAATGGATGTTTAGTAACAAGAGAGTTACTCTTATTAAGATTAACACAGTTGATTATTCCATTCCTTGAACACATTCTTAGTCCTCCCTATTCCCTCTTTCTTCCCTTCTCTCTCAAAACCTGGTACCCCTCTGTGATAAAATGAGAAGAATCACACCTCAATAAAGTGCTTCAAAAAAATCAGAAAAAGAAAAAGAATCCTCTCTGAAGGATCCTGACTGATGCCATTGTTATTTGAACATTGATATTCCCTGAAGTAACTCAGGAATGGAAAACTAAACGCCTCCTGTTCTCACTTGTAAGTGGGAGCTAAGCTATGGGTGCACAAAGGCATACAGTCATACATATGATGGACACTGGAGACTCAGAAGGGGGCAGCGAGGGAGAAGGAGAGGATAAAAATCTACATATTGGGTACAACATACACTGCTCGGGTGCCGGGTGCACGAAAACCTCAGACTCCACTCCTGTACAATTCATCCATGCAACCAAAATCCATTTGTACCCCAAAAGCGACCGAAATTTTAAAAAATATATTAAATGTTGATATTTTATTTGTCATGGATTATAATAATCTTGATGTTTTGAATATTGCATTAGAATTATTCATCTTAACTAGAGAGTTTTTTGGCACCCTCTTAAATTTTGCACCTTACCCTAGTCCAGGCTCTGCATAGAGGCTAGAAGGAACCTCATGAGAAGAAAAGAATCTCCTTTTACCTGCAGAGGTGGATGGAGGGAGACAGTGGGCAGGGAGGCAGCAAGGCCAGATCATGAAAGGCCAGTCCACTGGGTTTGGGACTTGAAGGCCATTGTGTAAGCGCAGGGAGACATGGATGTCTACCAACCAAGCAGCTAAGCGTGATGACTGTGATTTGATGGTGATCGGACGTCCTCTGCCCCATCCCTCCCTGGATAGGAACATGGAAGAGTTAATCAGGAAAACTCTAACTGAGCCTCTGGCCCCCTGCAGCTGCTGGAAAACCCCCATTAACCACTGGCTTCTCACACAGTGGAAACAATTATTTGCTGTTTGAGGGTTTGGACCATAGGGTCCCTAACTTGGCAGCCCCATTAGTCCTGGGATATGAAATAAGGCAGCTGGCAGTGAGGACTAGTTAGTCAGCTCCCCAAACACAAATCTCTCAGGCATGCTCTCAGGGCATGCCCTCTGGTCCTGGAGCTCAGAGTGGAAAGCGCCTCCTCCCCTCTGCCAGCCTCCTCGCATGCACCGGGCTGGGCAGTAACCTTGCTTGTTCATTTCCACAAGCAGCCGCCATCACAAGTTACTTAGCAGCAGAAACAGAGTGAGACGCAGGCCCTCTGCTGTGATGTGCGTTTCTCCCTCTGCATCCAGACCTCCCAACATGGTACTGACTATAGTGCAGAAGCCATGAAGTGTCCCTACAGAAATAAGGGTGCATAGGCAAGGTACCACCCACAGGGTGGCCAGCCAAGCAGAGGGTGCAAACTGTGCCAGGGGCCAAGCAAGGGCTCAGACAAACACTACACATGGCACACGGTGCAACAAACTCAAGACAGGAGGGCATGAGGCATGCACGGTCCAGACTTGCCATTCTGCAAGAGTTGCAGGAAGCACTTCTAGAGAGAAGCCAGATCCCCAGGCCCCTCACATACTTGTAGGAGAGCTCTTGAGCTTGACTCAGGATTTCTGCCTCATCACTGGGTAGCTTCTTATTCTCTGATGCTAGTCACCTGGGCCTGTCAGAGGCTGTCAGGCGATTTTCTGGGCTAGCTCACTCATGGGGAGCCAGGCAAGAACCCTAGGCCTGTCTCTCTCAGTAAGTAGCTGTTTGGAGAAAGTGAAGAAGGGGTAGACAGTGGCTTCTGGAAGCTCTGCCCCTGGACTGGGAGATTTTTTTGGGTAGAGATCATCTCATTCCCAGCACCTACACAGGACTGGCATGCAGCTGTGCACTGACTGCATGGATGATGGATGGGTGGGTGGATGGATGGATGGACAGACGGACAGATGGATAAATGGATAGATAGTTGAATAAATAATGGATGGATGAGTGGATGCTCTAGCTAATATATCCAGGAGGCTATGGGAGAGTTGGGATACAGCCTTGGAAAGTGATCTGCTCTAACTGGCCTGATAGAGGAGTAGGAATCTATCTGCTTGCTCTGTCCCCCATCATGTTTACCACATTCAGACCCCTCACTTTGAGCCATCAGAAGCCCTGAGAAGCAGAGAAGACTGACTGGGAGGTCATTCTCAGTAGAGTTGTTAACTAGCTGTGTGACCCTGATCGGTCGCTTCATTTGTCTTAGCCTCAGTCTCCTCTACTGAGGGGAGATGAGGATGTTACAATTGCACGTCCAGCGACCACGGTCCTTGCAGAAATCCAGTGGGAAGGATCACAGGAGCTATCTGTAATTCCACGTGCTGGTGAGTGCGGGGGCTGGTGTGTCACTACAAATGAGGGAGAGAATGGCTCCCAAAGCCCTTTAGAAAGAATCAAGTGGTTTGACAGTGTTAAGTTGTTGAGGCTGCATTTGTAGGGATCTGCATCTGTGATTCCAGAACACCATTATCTGTGGTCCTTTAGGCAACCAGGGACCCTTCCTAACCCCCAGTTCCTGCCCTGAGATGCTTCCTCTCCCTAGTCCCTGCCTCCCCCACCAGCCAGCCCTCAGCCCTGGATACCCCCCACTCCCAGTCTGACCTACCGAAATACAAACTCGAAACACACTTCAAAAAGAGTCAGTAATGAAGTTTATTGCATGTGTTGGAGGAAGGGAGCTGGGAAAAGGGGAACTAATCAACGGCATAAAACTCTTCTATCTTTCCAATGAGAGGTAAGAAGGACCCAAACACTCCTAAGAGTCTTTTGAGCCAGATACACAGTCATTGCAATTGACACTGTCATGTCCCCGTGTGTACAGTACAACACACACACACACACACACACTCTATCCCACACACAAACATCCTTCCCACAATAAACCCACACCATCACACATATGTCACATCTCCCTCCATGTATGTGCATGCCATAGGCACACCAATGCACACATCCCAACACACATGTAGAGAGAAAGTCTTCAGGAGACCCTTCCCTGAGGAAAGCTCACCTCCAGGCCCAAGGCTATGTAGTCCCCTCCCTGCCAGACTGGCATCGCAACCTCCTCCTGGTCCCCCTTCAAAGAGCTGGAAGCATATCCACTGCTTCATTTCTCCTCTCCTGACTTCACCTGTACTCAGCGGCTCTCTGGAGTGCTGCCTGCTCTCTGTTCTGTGTGGCACATTCCCTACCCTGGGCCCTGGTCTGGCTCCTCTCCTTCACAGAGTTCATGTGGAACTGGGACTCATCTCAGGACATTTTGTACCTCAGGACCCAGCGCAGTGTTCAGTGTAGTTGTAGGCGCTACGTAATTGTTTGGAGAATGAATATGGAACCAAGGGATTTCCAAAGTGTGTGAGTCTTTTCTGCTCAGTCTCACTGCAAGCTCCTCCTTAGGGAGCTTGCAAAGTTAATGACCATAACTTACACGACAAACCCCAACTGATGGGCCACCACCTCCTGGAAGCCCTCCTGACCACCCCAGCTCTTCTCAGGACCTCTCATTTCCACATAGAGGTTTCCTGTGCCCAGATCAGCCATCAGGTCAGCCCCTCCCCATGTATCCATAGAGTGTATCAAGACACACAGCAATACCTCTGTTGTATAAAAAGTAAGGGCTTTGTGGCCACACAAACCTGGGCAGCAACTCAGGCTCTACCACTTCTTAGCTGTGGAGCTGGAGCACAAGTGAGTTAACTTCTCGGGTCTTCGTACCCTGGGCTGTGAGATGGGAAGAATAACACCCATTTTGCAGGAGCTCTGGGAGTTTTAAATGAGGGCATGTGAGTCACAGGCACCTCCCAGTAGGTAACTGACACACAGGAGGGAGTACTATTGCTGCTGTCATTGACAATTATTATTCTTGTTACCAACCAGACTAAAAGAAGGTGAAAACCACGCCCCCCACCACAGTGCTGGGCACACAGTGGACACCCAGTAATCAGGTTTTAGGTGAAGCATGTGGCAAAGCTGGCTTTCACAATCTGCAGCCCAGCAGATGGCTCCCACTGGACTCCATGCCCTTGAGCAGCCTCTGGGTTTCCCAGGTATGCATCATGGAGCTGGGAAAGAAAAAAGAAACCAGCCTTCCAAGGGCTTGGAAGCTCCATATTGATCCCGTGGAGGCAGGGCAGGTTTTAAAAGGGGCTGCAGCCTAGACTGCATGCTCTCAATATATCCTCCTGAGTGGGCTCAGCTGAGCACACCCCCTTCCCCAACCCTGACCTGAGAGCTTTAGTGGGATTAGCGGGCATTCTTGCTATGCATAGCAAGAGGCCCTGAACCACTGGGCTATGTGTGCCAATTTGAAATCAGGCTGCGATGGAGCTGGGCTGTCAATGGCAGTTTGTATATTCATGTGGCAGAGCCCTGAGACTTAGTCACAGCTCCAGGCCCAATGACGCAGGGGATTATTAGCCTGGGAGCTAACATGGGAGCCCCACCAGGATCTTCACTTCAGTCATCAGTCTTAACCTGCACACGCATTCCCAGCAGGTATTGGGACTTGCGAGGGCCAGTGCTCAAGTAGCCACCACTGTGCCTCATCCTCTCTAGGAGACTGAGGGATGAAGAGTGGAAAAGGCACTGAGTTGAATTCTGGCTTTGACATATAGAACCACCATTGAAAATGGACTCTCACTTCCTCATCTGTGAAATGGGTACAATTATCAATTATCTTCACCTCACAAGGTTACTGAAAGGGCTGTAGACATGTTTGGAAAATGACCTTGGTGGCTCCTAACACATGGCATGCTCATAAATGCCAGCTACTGACACTAAAATCCTGCCCTTTCTCACTCCAAGAGGTCTCAGTTTGATGATTCCTGAAATGCGTTGGCTCAGGAGAAAATGAAGAGACCCCTAATTATTATCGCCATACCACCATCACCCACTAACCCCAGGTCTCAAGCACTTACTCTGTGCCTCACACTGTTATGACATCTCATTAATCCTCCCAACTACCCATGTCGTCGGAGGACTGGTCCCATGTTATAGATGGGGAAAAGAGAGGCTCAGCATCTTAAAAAGTCTGTTAAATTATTGCAGAGCTAATTTGTGGTAAAGGTGGATTTGACTCCACCGAGTTCAAAGACCAAAGTTGAGTTCCTTTGAACATCAGTAACTTAGAA
Organism: Cheracebus regulus; assembly: GCA_963574635.1. NCBI lineage: Eukaryota > Metazoa > Chordata > Mammalia > Primates > Pitheciidae > Cheracebus > Cheracebus regulus. The sequence continues at coordinate 63,732 of CAUYQU010097699.1, read as the reverse complement.
AAGTAGCCAGGTGGTATAGTTGGCAAAGTGACTCTTTCAAAATAAATGTTTAAATGCTGGTGATAACTAACTTTTATGGAACACTTTCCATCGACATCGCTGACATCCATTAGCTCATTCACTCTTCACATTAGTCTTGTAGGATGAGCAGCATTTTACAGAAGAGAAAATCCTGTGCCAGGCGCAGTGGCTCATGCCTGTAGTTACAACTTGGGAAACCAAGGTGGGAGGGTTGCTTAAGGCCAGGAGTTGAAAGCCAGCCTGGGCAACATAGCAAGACTTCATCTCGAAGAAGAAGATGAAGAAGAGGAAGAGGAGGAGGAGGAGGAAACCGTTGCTCAGAGATGTTCTATGACAAGCCTCAGGTAACCAGCAGGCTGGTAGGAAAGACAGAGAATTGGATTATTAGAAGCAGGACCTTTGATGTTTGCTGTGTGATTTTCAGCAAATCACTAGCTCTCCCTGTGCCTCAGTTTTGATCCTCGCACAGGGTGATTGAGAGAACTGTTGAGATATTTAATTTGCTGCCTCTCGCTTTCCTCCATTATTGAGATTAAGCAAGATAACACAGAAATAGGACTCAGCTCAAATTTTTTTAAATGGTTAAACTCACTTTTTTTTCTCCTTTCTTTACTCTGCACTGTGACCTGGTTGCTTTTAAAGGGCTGGACTATTTTGGTGCACTCCGCTGCTGTCCACTGCTCAGTCTGGTTACAGGGCACACGTCAGATGCCCAGTGTGGCCTGGCAGCCTGGTGTCTGCGTCAGTCTCTTCAGCTGGCCTGGAGTTACCAGGCATCAGAGCAGAACATCCCACCCTTCCCTCTCTCCTTCCCCCACCATAAGGCACAGTGCAGCAGGGAGGAGGCATCAGAGCCCTGCCCTGGACACAGGAACTGGAGGCAAAGAGAGGAAGGGAGAGGGAAACGGAGCCATTCTGCAAAGATCAGGCCTGGGGACCTGGGGACACAGCTGAGGGGCTAAATAAGAGCTGAGTTCCTGCCTGCCTTGCATTCAGAAAACACCGCATCTGCCTGGAGGAAGGGTCGTCTTATTAATTCCCACAGAGACCTGTGTGGGCAAGCGAACACACACCATCGAGAAGCACAGCTCTGCCAATCAGCTGCCCAAGGGCCAAAATCAAGGGTGGCACTCTTCCTAGGAAATCCTGGGGCCTGTCAGGGTGCCTGCCTCCAGCTGCCTCCACCCTGCCTCAGATATAATTGCATCTTTAACGAGGTTTCAATATAGGCAGCAGCCAGGTGTGTGGGGTGTGATGGGGGGTAGATATCTCATTCTCTAAGCATACTGGGCTCTGCCCTAACTGGAGCCACTCCACACACATATAACCCCCAGGAGTGCCCTTCCTTCTCCCAGTGCCAACAGAGGCAAAACTGGACTGGCTAGAGTCAGTCGATCCGTCTTTAATTCACTCAGTTCTAGAAGAGGGGCTATTGAGTATAGGAAATACACCACAAGATAGAAATCAAGGGCAGAATCATCTGTAAATTGGATAAAGACCTTGTTTATACTGCTTTGGAAACAAAGTAGGACTTTCCCACATAAGGGCAGAACCCATAGGTGAAAGAGGAAGCTGTCAGCAGAGACTCTTCCTCCGCTAGACCAGGGAATGCTGGAAGCAGCTTACAGGCCCAGTGATGGAAGATTAGTTTCACCAGTTAAAGGTCATCATCGACAGTACAATGAATGCACCTCGGTCAAAAGAAACAGGGGCTCTGTGTGCACCGCTGGGTTGTCCGGGAGTGAGCAAGAGGGGAAACCAGGTGTGGAGCAGTGTTGAGAGTTTTATGCTCTCCGTGTTCAGAGCCACGCATGTGGGCATTCTAAAAGTCTGATAAAGTACAAATCAAGTTGTTAACAAATTATCTCTGGGGAAGGAGATTGCAGTAAAGGAGAGGGAACTTTTGCTTTCTGTTTTATCCTTCTCTATGTTGTTTGCATTTTTTGCTAGTGCACATTATGTCAACAATTTTTCAAAAGATGTTTTTCATTTGAAAAAAATGAAAGAATCCAGACAGCAAAAGCACCAACCAAGGGACCCCACTGGAAATGAGGCTACTGCCCAAGCAGCTCCGGAATACAGAGGGACATCCCTGAGGCCCCAGCGGGGAGCCTAAAGCAGCCCAGAAGCTGCAGCATGAGAGTGGTCATAAGTTTGTGTCAACTAGATGCTTCTGATAACTCCTAGAGGTGTAACCAGGGGCCCAAAGGTTGTAATAAATGCACTTTTGCATATATCTGTCCCCTTTCACCCAAACCTTACACACTCAGGGCTGGGAGTGAGAGTGAGTGGTAGATAGAGACTCATTGGTTAAAAGGCAGCGATTCAGCTTGCTGGGAAGCCCCCTATGATCCCACTGTGAAGTCAAAAAAATCTTTTCAAGATTTACCTTCTCAGGATCTCCCAGGATGCCTCCATCCCTCTATCTATCCATTCTGAAAATATTTATTGAGCACCTACTGTGTGCTAGGCACCATGCTAAGTGCTGAAAGACACCAGGTACGCCCCTGTGAAGCCTGCAGTCCATGGGGAAGACAGACCACCTGACACGGGATTACACAGTGTCGTAACTGCCATGCAGAGACGCTCTCAGCAGGGCTTTCTGGCCCCCAGGGCAGGGAGAAGAGAAGCCGTGGAGCACCAGGGTTGGGGTGGGTTACTGGAAATCATGTACCAGCTGAGCCTCAGGACTGGGGGCTAACCTAGCGAAGAGGGTTCCAAGTAGGGGAAAGAACATGACTGGCACATGGAACCATCAGAAAGGGAGAGCAAGAAGCCAGAAACCAGTCGATTGCAATGTTAGGAAAGGGTGGGAACTTCCTTTAAAGGCCTCCAGAAAAATCTCTCGGCACTGGCTTCACCCACAGAATGCTTGATGAGGAATCTCGTTTGTAGAAATGCACCCTCATTGTGGTTTGTCTTTATAAGGTCTCACCTCCCTGCTCCACCCATATTCCCTAAAGGGTCTGGGCTCTGGGGTCACACAGACCTAGGCAGCAGTCCTGGCCCTTACTTTGGGGAAGTCACTTCACCTCTCTGAGTCTGTTTCCTCATCTGTAAAATGGGACTAGTCATACCTACTTCATAGGGGTGTTGTGAGGACCCAATGTGCCCTAGTACTAATTCCTAACACATGGTGAGGTCTTAAAAAATAAAAATTCAGCTTTTTATGCTTGGCTGGGAGAGGTAAGGGTTGAGTGTATGACAGGCCCAGGTGCCTCATCACGCTATTCTGTGTACTGGTGTGTATTTTTGAAACCAGTATGATAAAATGTTTAAACTGCTTCTCATATCATGTACTTCAATTGCTGCTATGATCCATGCTCCTTCATGGAGGGGAATTAGAATATAGCAATAACAAGAGATCAAAACGTTCCCCCAAAATTCCCCTTTTCCATCTGCCGAGTTTGTCCTCCCTGATACTGAGAGGGGCTCCAGGAGACCCTCCCTGCCCAGCCCATCCTGATACTGAGTTGGGACCAACACCAGCATCAGTCTCTAAAATCAGGTGTAAGAAGAAAACCTGGGAACTTTATTTATTTTCAGTCTAAAAAGGGGGAGAGAATTTATGCATTATAAATTCTTAAAATGTAAACTGAAACTGTGCATTCTAAGAATTAAAGTGCAGAGTTTCACCTGTGACTCAGGAAAGAACATCTCTTCATGCCTAAGATTCTGGAAAATGGCAAGCTGAAGGGGAACATCCCTTGAATTGACCCTAGCTCTTTTTGTTCCCATGAAAGGAAACTGGTTTCCAAACTTGGTTTGCATGCTGCAATATAGATACTGACTTGAATGTGCAGGTCCTTTGATGAACAGAAATACAAAAAGATGGAAGAATTTAAAAGTGTAGATTGACAGTGGTATACATAAATTATTCATAAGTTAAATAAATATATTGGATGTGAGTGCTCAAAAACTGTTTAACCAATAGAACTGTATGATCAAAAAGTCTGGAGCAACGAGTCTATGCAGTGGCCCCTCTGTGGTAGCACTGTGGCCTGATGTGGAGGGGGACCTGGATGTTTTGTCTGGGGTGCCCAAGAAAGCCATCTGCTCACAAAGATAGGAGAGAAATGTAGCAGAAGGCATAACTTCTATCAGGATTTCCGGGGGCAGGTGTGTATCACATGCACTTAGGCGGTCTTGAAAATGATAGTCACATAGATGCTGGCTTTGGGAATGGGGAAGTGCCCTCCCAGCAATCAGAGGGAGCCAATGCTCACTCCACTAAACTGCACCTGCAGGATGGTCCCCTCCCAGTGTCACCCAGAGGGGAAATGAGAGAGCTGTTGTAGGAGAAAGTAGTCAGCAGGCCCTGAGGACAGAGGACTGGAGAGGAGGGGAGTTGCTGATCAGGACAGACAGGTCCAAATGGAGTATTTGGAGTTGGTGACCTAAAGCCCTGCTGGACCATCAGCACTGGTCAGGCTTTTCAGCCAGATTCCTCAGAAGTGGGAGCCTCTGTCTGGGGTGCTTTCTGGGGGAGCTGCCTGGACCAAAGAAGAAGCTGGCTGTTCTCATCTGACCCTCTGGAGGTTGCTGCCATGCACTACCTCAGAGGAAGGGGTGGGAAGTGTGCCCCACCTATGTGCTGTCCTCTCAAAGGCCTGAGAATGCTGGAAGGTTGACCTGCCCCTTCTGTGCAAGCAAACCGGGGCGTAGTCTGTAGGTCTGAGTTCAAGTTGCAGCTCAGACTCTTACAAGCTTTGTGCACTTGAGCAAGTCATGGACTCTCTAAGTCCCAGATTCTCTGCCTCCCAAATGAACAGAATAATATCTCTCCAACTTCTGGGTGATACCAGTATGATAGTCCAACCCAAAAACATAATTAAAAAGGAACCCAAAAGCAATTAGGAAATTAAACTAACATGATACGATTCTAATTGACAATAAGCCCCTACTAGCCTGGAGACAAAGGTAAGTATCTGTCGCAAAGGGTTTCTTGCATTCCACATGCACTCCAAGACTGACGCCACCACATCAGTGACAATGGTGGGAGGTCTGCCACCCCACTCCACCTTGCCCCCTTCCAATAGAGTCCTCTGGACAGATGATGGCGTCATGGATCTTGGTGGGCAACGAGGGGCCTGCCTGGGACCTGGAAGGTGTGCATACGCAGAGAGACTGTTCCTGACTTGCTAGCTCCTGCCATGCGGTACCTCCCAACCGCCGCCTCATCAATCCATCATTCTCTTAGCAGCTGACACCTCTGGCAGCACCTCCGGCAGCCCGGGCATTAGAATTGCAAGAATCCCCAGCTGCACCAGGGAATACAGATGGAGGAATCTCAGATTCAAATGTGTCTAAGTATTGTGAACAACAGTCAGATCCAGGCAAGGCATTTCTACTGCCCTTTCGCCAAAGGGGAGTGGCAGGGGTTTTGTTAGAAGTACAAATTGCTTCTTAATGCAGAGGATAAAGCTGGGTTCAGGCACCTCCTTAGAAATTCCTCCCGCTCCCAGGAAAGCCACTACTGCATGTCAATTTTAATTTTTGAAATTTAAACCAAGGGCTTTGTGTCTAAGCTCCATCTCATCGGAGGAAGGGGAGGAATAAGTCAAAAAGGATTAGGTACCCACTGGGGATTGCAGATCCATAGCAATTAGACTTCATTTGGGTCTCAGACATTTGGTTTTAATCGCATTTCTGGATGATACAATCAACAAAGCATCAGAAATTGATACCTATGCAACTGTAGATGGGCCCGACTCTGCCCTCCCCAGTTCCTGAGCTCAGCTGGGTTAGGGATCCACAATCGGGGGAGTGGGTTGGGGTGGGGAATTGCGGTTGGGATTAGGTCTGGAACTGGGGGAGGTAATGGTAGTATGTATATATATTTCCCCCCATTCTCTTAGAGCACTTTATCCCTGGACTCAAAGCAGACATAATCGTTGCTCATATTCAAAAGAATGACAATACAACATTATTCAAATAAAATAAGAGCAAAAAGAAATAGCGACAGCAACAGGACTCAAGGCAGGGGGTATAATTGTCTTTTAAATGGGAATCACAGCTTTCAGCATTCTCCAGGAACTAAAGTCGAGCACAAAGCAATTTGGGGGCAGAAATGCAGCCATAAACATTGTCACACACCACATTGACGTGGTCTTATGAATACAAGTGTGTGTACATGTGCAATGTGTATTACGTGAGGATAATCGCAACATTATATACACATAGGAGATACACACATGCACACACACATGCACACATACACACACAGTCTCCAGCTTTACACAGACACACACACATCCTGGGGTTTCCTTTTTGGGCACACTCTCACATTTCTTTTCACACAACCAGTCAAAATGAGCTCGGTAAGTACTAACAGGTTGCTGGTTGCTCACTGGTTATTTTGTACATGACCTTTTTGTACTCAGCGATCTGACAACAAAAAAAGTAAAAAGAAAAGAATCAAAACCGTGTGCGGTGTTTTCCTAACTTGAGTGTGTGTAGAATGCTGAAGGGACACCAAACACACACACTCGGGTTCAGAGCAGGCGCCCACATCACATGCTTAAGGGAAGGGAAGACCGCAGGAAAGAGGCGTTCCTCCCAAAGGAGTAGTGTCCACCTCACCACACAGCCCTAGGGGAGTTCAGCAAGCTGGACGATCCGCGGGCTTGCCTCAGTTTACCAGCTCTCTGGAGAGCTGTGGCCCTGGTGGCTGTAAGTAAACGGGTCTGTGCTGAGTGAACCATCTGCTCGAGTGGGTGTGTGTCTGCTAGGGACTTCTGCAGGTCCTTTTAGGAGCCAAACATCCCACAGAACCCTCCCTGGCAAGTGTCACTCATGCCTCCCATTTCCCATAGATGCCTCCTCTTCCCCTACCTTCCCCAGAAGCCCCTCCCCTCTGACCTCCTCCCATTACTGGGACTAAGTTGCTCTTGTTGCCCAAGACTGGAGACCCAATCATTCCTCTCCGGCCTTCTTCTAACTCTCCCCAGACGCCCTTCTCTTCCTCCTCCCCTCCTCCCAGCCCCACCTCCGGCCTCTCCAGCTCAGGGTGGGAGGCAGCTCCCATTACCCCGTGTCTTTTTATCCATTCCTGGTGGCAGAGACAAGGCAGCAGCTGGGGAGCAGGTCATTTATAGGCCTATTCTGGGCCCAGGTAAGGTCATTATGCCCAGGTGGACATCTAGAGCCCTGGTCCAGGGGCTTTGCTGACATAGAGACAACAGAACCCGTAGTCTAAAAACAGTTTAATGCATCGCGGTGAGTCTGAGTCAGACGGAGTGCGGTGTGGAGAGGTGCATTTTCTGTTTGCTGGAATTCTGCTCTGGGTGGGGTTTTGGCTGATGGACAGGGAAATCTGCACAAGTGTTTCGGGTCACAAAGAAGGACGCTCTAGCCAGCCCACGCTCCCTCTGGCCTATGTCCCTTGGCTAGGGCCCGGAGCCCTACGCCTCTAGGCTCTGGGAAGGGAGGAGGCGGTCTGAGGAGGGCAGGCTGCCGGCCCGGCCTAACCAGTCTAATCAGGTTTGCAAAGTCTGTGCCTCCGCCTCAAGGGCTCAGGTGTCCCTTCCTCCCTCGCCGGGATGGGGATTGAGACCAGGAGCACAGCCCTGAGAGTGATGAGTCGCAGACGAACTGAGGCCAGGAGCGGGGCAGGGAGGAGAGCAAGGATGTGTCTTTTCCAACGGAGATGTCAGGAAGTGTTATGAATTGGGAGTGGCCTTTGCCAAGGAGCCGCGCCCCCGCGGAGACCGGACAGCCTGCAGCCACCCCACCTCGCACCTCCTCCCGCGCCCCTAATCCGGGTACAGAAGAAAGCCCGAGAACGTGCTGTACTTGTTATTATTGCCTCCGTGAGCCTTCCCGCCATCCAGCTTCACATACACTTCGTCCCCTGAATCCAAGTGCAGCACCACGCTGTTGCTTGCGTAGTCGTAATTCTGGTCGGCGTCCTGTGCGATGGCGCTGGCCCGGACCTGGGGGCGAGCAGTGGAAGCGGTCGAGCCAGGGCACCTCTTCCCGCGCCCTTGCTCGGTCCGCACCTGGTGCGCCACGCAAGGGCCTTCCGCCTGCTGCTTCAGGGTCCACACTCCCACCCCAGCTCCAGGCTCTCTCTCCAACTTAGCCAACTCCCTCCCGGCGCCCCCGCCCCCTTCTCCTCGCGTCGGCGAGTCTGGGAAAGAGGGAGAGGGGAAGCTTCATGAACAGTGACCCAGAGTGGAAGGGTGGGATTGTCAGGGGCCAGGGCCAAGAGGAAAGAAGCCTGCAGGGCAAAGGTGCGACCTGGAGGGAGCCAAAGAACTGAGGTTTCCCAGAAGCCCACGGAGATGCAGGCGGGGACGCAAGTGGCCAAGGAGTGCTGTTTGGGCATGGGGATCTCTGAGCTCTCAAGGCCCAGCATTTGGCACTACGTCCAGGTCCGCGCGGCCTCAGTGCATTGGGAAGCAGAGATGATGTGGCAACGAGGCGCGCTTCCCGGGGTTCGCTCGGCAGCCCGAGGGTGGCGAGAAAGAAGGCTGGTTCCCTGGGAGGTTCAGGGGGCGGACTAGTGTTTGCGGGGCCAGTGGGAAAAGGGGTCACTGACCTGCCCGTTCTTGCAGAGGTCCGCCCACATGCTGGTGCCGTCGCCGCCGCGCATGAGGATGTGGTAGGTGAAGAAGTAGATGCCGCGCACCTGGCAGCTGAACTTGCCGGTGGTGGGGTCATAGTGATTGCCGAGATTGGTGACCACGTCGTCGAACTTCAGCACCTCATAGCCTTCGTGGGGGCTCTTGAGACCCACATAGAAGGCGATCTTGGGGCCGCTGAAGGTGGCGCTCAGTGCACTGGTCACTTCACCCTCGGAGTCGCCACCTCCCCCAGCCCCGCCGCCCACCACTCCGACGCCGCCGGCCGTGCCCGCTGTCAGTTGCAGCCCTGGCAGCCCGGGCCGCCCCGTATCGCCCTTCTCTCCCGGAGGGCCCCTAGGTCCAGGCGGGCCCGGCTCTCCAGGGGGCCCCCGCGGCCCTGGCTTGCCCGGTCGCCCCGGGTCGCCCTTGGGTCCCTGGATGAAGGGAGGCGGAGGGTTGGCGCTCAGGTCCTGCATGACTTCCAGGGCGGCGGTGCTGGGTCCGGGCGGCGGCGCCTTTGCGCCCACAGGCCCCCCTCCGGGTGCGGCAGTGTAAGGGTCGCAGATCATGCGGCAGGTGCCCATCATCTCGTAGTGCGCCGCGCCTGGGGGCGTCGCCTGCAGCAGCAGCGGCACAGCAATGAGCAGCCCGAGAGCCATGGCCAGGAGTACGCCGACGGCCGCCAGGCAGGCACGCCGCCGCCGCTGCCACAGCCGGGAGGCGACCGCCACCAGCTCCTCCTTACCGCCCGGCGAGGTAATGGTGGGGCGGCGCGGGCGGCCCCGCTCCCCGCGCTCGGGGGCCGACTCCGCGGGTCCTAGCCGCGTCCCCGACGTGGCGACCCCCCGCCCCGGCCACCCAACTACTTCAGCGACAGGCGCCGGGACCCGGGCGCCTGGGCCTACCGCGCTGGGGCTGCTCCAGAGAGCCGCGGACCCTGGGCGTGCATGGCGTGGGGCGCACCAGACAAACCTGGCGCCCCGCGGGTCCGGCGCCCGCGGAGGAGTGCTTGCGCTGGCAGCGAGTCCGCTTGCAGCGTCCGGCTCCGGCTCCGCGGCGCTGCCTCCCGCCCGGCTCCGCTCCGCTGGGCTCGGCGGGACTCCGCGCGCAGTGAGGGCGCCCCGGCTCCGCGGCGCGCTCTGCTCTGCTCTGCTCTCTCGCTGTTCGCTGGCTCCCGCGCGGAGGGGGGACCCAGCTACCCTGACGTAAGGAGTCCTGGGCTGAGCAGCGGAGGCGGCTAGGCAGCGCGCGCTGCCATCACTCGGGAGACGGCGCCCTCATGTCATCAGCCTCCTATCCGGCGGCGTCCTCGCCAGAGGCGGTGACGGCGCGGTTTCCCCTGGCGGCTCCCAGGAGCCACAAGTGGGCGCAGCGGGCGCGGCCCCAAGCCGGGGAGCATCAAACACACCCACACGCGGCCACACTCACGCGCCTCCCACCGGCAACACACACGGGCACCCACGCTCGCAGTGGCGGGGCGCACATAGGCACCCCCACATGGCCACGAAAGCAGCTGGAATCCAGGTATCAGCAGGGCTCGTCGGGCGTCACCTAATCCACCCAGGCCTGCAAAGAAGATCAGACCTTAACCCACAGGAGAGTCCGGTGAGGGCCGGCGGGAAGGAGTTTCTGAAAGCCCTCCTGGGTTATTTCTTCAGAATTGAATGGATCTCGCTTCTGGAAGACCTTTCACAAGCCTTGACTAAGGCTTGTGAATCTTAAACAGACTCCCATAGAGTAACCTTTGGGGCAACTCTGAAAAGCCCAAGGCTCCCAATACAAGAATATTCGTCTCAGCCCTTTTCTTCCACTAGAAAATGGCTGGCCCTTGTTCTCTCTATGAAGCTGCTGTAGAAACGCAAATGCTGGATGCCGGCACTTGGCGGTGATCGTGGGGCACTCAGCTTCTACTACAAGCCAGGCCACTGCCAGGCAGATGCGTGGGAACATTCCCTTGGACAACCCCAGCTTCCTCCTCCTGAGGTGGGTTTAGTTATTTTAGAAAATAGTCCAAAGCCACTGTGAGCCAGTCCTGAATAAACCGTGACCTCAGATGAGAGCAGAATAGTCTATCTCCAATGCAGCCTGTGAGGGTGAGGAAGCTTGAGAGGCTCTCCCGTGAGGGAGAGACCTCCAGGGGAGAAATCAAAGCCCGGGCTTCTGCTCTTGCCCTGAGTAGCTGTGTGACTTTGGCAGATGGTTCCTATCTCTGAGACTCAGTTTCCCTAAAGGGCTGGCTCCTTCCCTAGCATCCCACTGACATGGGAATCACACCAGGCCTGGCCTGGGAGGAAAATCCAAGTGTTTGGTGGAGTATGAGCATCTCTGGAACAACAGTGCATTCTCCTAAGGCAATTGCTTTGAAACTAACTCTCAATTGTCAGGTACTGGGTTCTTACCGGTTAGTTAAGATCTGTTTTTGTCCTTCTGGTCACTCAGGGTCATTTTCTCCCTCCCAACCATGTTGCTCCAGCCCGTTCCCTCCATTTCCTCCACATATATTTGTGGAAAGGATGACTGAGCCTGGCCCGAAGCCAACTTTACCCAGGAGAGAAGGAGCACATTTACTGGCACCTATTTTGTATGCATCGGCACTTTGCACATGCTCCTTCATTCATTCCTCATGTTGCTGTGGATTCGTGATCATTTTCCCATCACACTAATGAGGAAAAAAAAAAAGATTTTGCAATTGTAGGGTGTTTCCCGAGTGCATTCCACCCACACAACAGAGCCAGGATCCTCATGGCACCCAGATCAGGGGCTCTCTCAACCTGGCAGTGAACACAGTTTCAACAACTACCTCTTGGCCACAGCCTTCACTGGTTTCCTCAGACTTGGGAGTCTTCCTCCACTCTTTGCCTCAGAGTCACCCCGAGAGCATGTGATTTCAGGAGCCACAATGCCTGCTTCCAATCCTGGCTCTGAGACTTCCTGTCTGTGTGACTTTGAGCAAATAGCTTCAGCTCTCTGAGTCCTGGTCTCCATGTGTAGAATGGGAATGGGAAAAGAACCACCTCAGAGTTATGGAGGGGACTGAACGAGTCAATTAAGGCTTTAGAACAATAGCTAGCTCAGTAGAAGCTTAGCTATTTTTATTATCTATTGATGCTTTCAACCTCCCCTGACACGGTTATGATCACCAGGATAAGACATGTGGGCAGTATGCAGGGTGGTGTGGGGAGGGTTAGGATTTTAAAAAGAAGAGAAACCCAAAGATCATTCACATCCTTTATCCTTTTCCAGAGCATAGAAGGGGACTGTCCCATGTCTCCCACATCCCCCAAGACTGTCCCGCTCTGTCTTTCTGCCTTTCAAAATTACCCAGAGTGTTCCCAGTCACCAGTTCCACCTGGACAAACATTTTCCAGGCAGTCTTTCACTCAGTGTGAATTCCCCAGTCTTGCAGACCGTTGGAGACTGCAAAGTCCCAGTGATTTTGTCCCTGCAGTATCTGGGCAAAGCAGCAGCAAGGAGGGGCAGATGTTTGAGACCCCAGCTTTCGCCTTGGCAGACCACAAGCAAAGCTACCTCTTCTGGGGACCAGCATTCCTGGGATCACCTCCTAAGGCCAGACCTCCCCCAGGATGCAGAGACAGCAGCTGCTAGGACAGGCAGAGCCCAGGCAGCCTCCACACAGCAGCCAAATAAGTCAAAAGTCAAGAAGTCTTCCCCCTGCTTCTCCTTCCTCTCACCCATCATGGCAGGGCCAGACAGCATGGCCTGCTGGAGTGTTTGAAGTATCTGTTTTTTTTCTTTCCTGAGATGGAGTCTTGCTCTGTCACACAGGCTAGAGTGTGCAATGGTGCAATCTCAGCTCACTGCAACCTCTGCCTCCTGGGTTCAAGCAATTCTCCTGCCTCAGCCTCCTGAGTAATTGGGATTACAGGCACCCACCATCCCAGCTAATTTTTGTATTTTTAGTAGAGATGGGGTTTCACCATGTTGGTCAGGCTAGTCTCAAACTCCTGTCCTCAAGTGATCCATGCACCTTGGCCTCCCATAGTGCTGGGATTACAAGTATGAGCCACCATGCCCGGGTGACGTACCTCTTTATTCACCTGGCTCCTGCTCCTCCTGAGTGATTCATATCATTGGTGACTATCTTCTCTTCAATATTAATTATGGCCTATATTAACATATTGCCTTCCATTTAGACTGTGGTTTTTACATTTCAAGACCCACCCAAATCTGTTCTACATCGCCTTTAGTAATCCAGCAGGCGATCCTTCTACCAACATCCACTGACAACCTGCTAGGTGTCAACCAGTGCTCTCTACCTTCTCCTTTCATAGAACCCTGTGCTCTGTGACACAGAGTTTGAGGCTTGGTTCCACACTGTCACATCTGGTTCTCTAGTGGTCCCCACCAGCAGTGAGCCCCATGCTTCATCTACCTGCACCACTGCGTCTTCAGCCTGAGATTCCTGTCTCCTGCATCTTATCTGGACTCATGTCTAATTATCCTTTCAGTCTCAGCTAAGTGTCACCTCCTTGTCTGAGGTCTTCCCTGACCCTTCTCTAAGCTGAGTTGATAGTTCCTGCCCATGTACCCTTTAGAGTACATTGAACATACCCTGCCATCCTGTGTCTTGCCACCAAGCATTTGTTTATTAGGTGGCCTCCCCCACTAGGCTGTGAGCTCCAGTAGGGCAGTAAGGTCACTCATTGATTTTCATTTTTTGTATAAGTCATTCATTTGCTCCACATGTATTTATTGACCCCCGTCTTATGCCAGGCACCATGCCACGTGTTGGGTGCACAGTGGTACACAACAGTCTTGGTTCCTTCTACTCTAGCTGTTCTGCAAGACACCCTCAGCTCCCCCATTTCTTTCTACCCATAGCAGTTGGGTTTGCACCTAAACAGCTGCAGGGTGGCTGTTTGTTGACAAGCTTTCTCTAAATTGGACCTGTGCCCCATTTAGAGTATAAGCTCTTTAGAGACATCATGTGGAATACATTGGCCAATCTCCTGCCTGCATCCCCAAAGGGAAGGGCAGCAGGAGATGAGTCAGGGAGATAGGGGCAAGATCATCCAAGGCCTTGAAGTCTATGTTGAAAGAGGTGAATTTTCTCCTGAGTGTAATTGAGAACTGCCGAAGGAGTTTAAGCAGGTAAGTGATGCGATCCATCTATGTTTTACAAAGACCACCCTGGCTGCTGTGTGGTGAATGGGTGTGGTGGGGGGGGTGCCGGGGGGGCAGTGGAAGTGAAACCAGTTTGAATGCTATTGCATGATCTAAATAGAAGATAATGAGGGCTTGGTCTGTGATAGTAGAAGAGAAGTAGGTCAATTCCAGGTATATTTTGAACTTGGATCCATGGGTCTTGCTGGTGGATTTGAGACAGAAGTTAAGGGAGAAGAAGGAAAAGAAAAAAATCAAGATTAACTTCTAAGATTTAGGTCGAACAACTGGGTGAGTGAGCATGCGAAGTGGGGGATATTTGGGGAAGAGCAATCTGTTGACCCTGCTGGGAGGTGGGAGGAATTATGAACTCAGTTTGGGAATTGTTAATTTTTAGTTAAATGTTTGAATGAAGGCATCATGTGGGCAGTGGACATGAGTCTAGTACTCAGCAGTGAGGTTTAAAAATGGAGTTATTGGCCAGGCACGGTGGCTCATGCCTGTAATCCCAGCACTTTGGGAGGCCAAGGCGGGGGCAGGTGGCTCACTTGAACCCAGGAGTGTAAGACCATCCTGGTCATCATGATGAAACCCCATCTCTATTGAAAAATATATTCTAAAAAAAATTTTAATGGATCCATACACAAGCAAGTTTTCATGGAGATTGGAGGGAGAGAGAGACAGAGCACAAACTCGTGATGAACAGCCCCTCCATGCTCACCGCAGCCATTTAAAAGATGGATAGAGGAGAAAGAAACAGAAGCAGTCAAAATAGGGAAGAAAGCCAGGAAAATGGGCTTACAGAGAGGAGCATTTCGAAAGGGAGGATTATGATCGATTATTTGGAAAGTCCGCAAGAGACAGAGTAAGGCGAGGATAAAAAGGTGTCCGTTGGGCATGGCAAGATAGAAGTCACTGGTGATGATGGCAGAGACAACACTATGTGGCCACAAAATCATTTCCTTTTCCTCTTGGGCAGAGCCCAGCTATATTTTCCAGCCTCTCCTTCAGAGTGGTGAGGACACGTGACAGAACCTTGGCCAATAGAATATGAGCCGAGTGATTGAAGTAAGCCAGTTCAGGCCTGTAGCCTAAAAGCTCCCGTGCAATATTCCAAGCCCTTCCCTTATCTGGTGGCAATAATAACAATAGGTAATATTTATTGAGTACTAACTATATGCCTATGCCAAGCATTTTAGATATATAAATTCTTTTATTGCTCATAGCACTATGAGATATGCACCTCTGTTTTACAGCTGAGGAAACTAAGACAAAGCTATATATTTATAAATGTCACTGTCATATATAATCACTCCAATAATTGCTTCAGATTATGCTGGGATCCTAGACATCTGTCCCTCCAGATCTGGAACTCCCAGACACTAGGTCAGTCTGGCTGAAGGATTCGTGCAAACGTTATTCATCTCTCCCAGCCAGTCGGTAAGCCTCCCAATGGCAGGAACTATCATGAGGACGTGGCAAGGGTCCAATAAATATTTTTAAATTATTGATTATTTTATGTGGCTTGAAAATTTTACATACATGACTTCATGTCATAGTTTGCTAAAAAAAAAAAAAGTGAAAAAATTTAGAAGATACTCTTTATGCTGAAAAAGTAAGAAAGGAGGGCAAAGAAAGAACTTGATTAGCCATGCAGGTGTTAGCCTTTACACAAAAACAGAGAAGTCTTTCTTCTTTCCTTCCTTTCTCCTTGTCTCCCTTCCTTCTCTCCTTCCTTTCTTCCTTCTTCCCTCTCCCCCTCTCTCATTACCTCCCTCCCTCTCTCCCTCTTTTTATTCTTCTCTTCTTTCTTTCCTTATCTATTCATTTACCTTCTCATTCATCCTCTGTATAGCATGCTCACCTACCATACGCAGAATGCTGTGCTGGGGTGGGTAGGGTAGGAGACATGAAGATGGTGTTCTTGCTAAAAAGTTTGCAGTCTCGATGAAGGAACAAGACTAACAAATAGAAAGCACCTGGGCATCCATCTGTATTTAGGTGGTATAGACAAGGAGTACAGGCAGGAAGAGGTTGCCAAATGCAAGTCATTGTGACCACCCTTAGCACCTGAAGCCTATTGCAGGATGAAGAGACAGAGAAGGACCTTCAAGGACAAGTGACGCTTGAACCTGTGAAAGGTCTGAGTGGATAGTGCCAGAGGAGCCACCCAAGTGGTATCTGGGGCACAGCAAAGAGGCTGGTCTGTGCAGAGCCAAGGGTTTGCACAGGACTGGTGTGGACGGTATGTTACATGTGCCACCTTTCCCATCAAGCCTTCTCCCATGACCCTGCCCTCTGCAAGCATTGATTACTCTGTCCTGTAGGTCCACTTTGTTCTGCATTACTTTTGGCCTTTTTGGATATACTATAGTAAGCCTGGCCTTGTGCTTCTCTTTGCACACCCCACCTCCAGACTCTTAGTCTCCCACATGTGTCTAGTGAGTGATCACTCTGAAAGAAAGAGAAGGAAAATTATGTGTTCTACCTGCGCTGGGCAATCTTTTCAGGCCGGAACTGATACCCTACAGTGGAAGGCAGAGAGTGGACGAGGCTGAGTGCACAGGCTCCTGCTCTTCTGAGAGGCTGGGTCGTAGTAACCTGCAGGCCTGTTTCCATTTCTAGCCCTAGCTCCTGAGATGCTCACAGCTGAAGGGAGTGGAGAAAGAATGTTCCAGTCTCAGCCCCTGAAGATACAGACAGCCTTGCTCAGTGACCAGTGAGAACGCGTCCACCAGGTCCACTAACCCAGAAGCCGCAGCAACACATTTGAGTCAAGAGGGTCAGGCAGCACCAGAAAGCCCTCACCTGGCCCTCTCAGAGACTGCCGCCGGGGCCCTAATTATCTCACCTCTAAGGCACTAGTCCTGGCTGGGTCTTCATGAAGCTGTGAGTTTGTTGCAATGTCTGAGCCTGCTTTCTCCAGAGTCCAAGTCCCCTGCAAAAAAAAAAAAAAAAAAAGACAGCTCTGAGAAACCCAAAATGAGAATAATTTAAGCAGGTTCTCTTGCACTGAGCTCAGCTTATTTCCCCACTATGCCAGCCAGAGAACCAATCATTCAAGCCACTCCTCCCCTCCCAGCTTTTTTCAGTCCTGTCTCAGGCAGGGTGGTGCGGTTTGATTATTCATCCATGCAGAAACTACTTATCCAGTGCCTACTATGTGCAAGATATGAGATGCAGCAAAAAGCAAAGACACTCTACCCCTCACTAGCTGAGAAGCCTGTGGGGTTACTTTTCCAACCTCCTTTGCCTTCATCATAATATCTGCCAACATGGACCTTGCCTCCCCAAACCACCTATACCCCAGGGCTGGGGTGGCACTTGTGACAAGTGGCAATCCTCAGATGGCCCTTGCCACATCCTATCTCCCCTGAGTGGCTTTTCTGGCTGTGAATCTGTATGTCCTTCCTGTCATTTGGTCTCCTCATTCCCACCGGGCAGGTCTGAGGTGACACTCAACATGCATTTGTGGAATGGAGCAGAATAAGACAGGAGATCCCAGCAAAGGCTGTGTTTTTCTCTGGGTGGCACAGCAAGCCACCAACTGCCCTAGGGGTCACTAGAGGGGTGTGGCTATTTGTTTCTTCTTGACTGCAATGTTAATAAAGCTATGGATTGCTGGAGGAGCAAGCTTTTGATTCAAAGAAGTTCATTGAGACCATATGGACTTCCCCTAGAGGGAAACTCAGCCCTTTGTCCATGTAGATGTAGAACTTAGCCACGGAGTAGAGCTCACCTTCCCAATGCAGCTACCACGTGCTGGGAATTGAAGACACAGGCAAGGCAGGGGATTCAAGCAGTCCAGTGTCACAGTGTTGCTGAGCCTCAGTTGTCTCTTCTGTACACTCCTGAAGGGCGTGGATATACCATCATTCTCACCTTGTCACCACCCTCTGTGTCCTTGTATCCAGTAGGCAGGATATGGGAGAATTAAGAGACAGTGAGTCTAGCTAAGCCCCAGTGCAGTGCAAAAATACCCCATTACTCTATCAAAACTCAGTCCCACCAGTGTCTGCCTGCTCCTTGAGCAGCTGAAGTCCAGGCCTTTCCTGGGGTGCACCTGCAGGCCTGCCTCTGTCCGTGGTGCTAATGGCTGTGGCTGCTGGACTTCCCTTGGCAGGAAGGAATCGGGTTTCGGAAATCCAGGAATTAGTTTATGTTCCAGGCTTTGATGTGCAACCATAGCTCTATGTGGAAATGTCAGACACCCCATTTACGCCTTGCCTTCCCTGCGCATGCCTATGGAAGAGACTTCCTTCCTGCCTAGGCCAGAGGCTGGGTGGCTGAGAGGAGCTGTTCTTGCCTCTCGGAATCCTGCCTCTCAGCTACTTGCTCTGTGCACCCAATCTGACCACACACACACACATACACACACACACACACACACACTTCTCATGAAACACAGCTGTAATGAGGCAACCATGAGCCCTCTCCAACAGGCAGGAGAGAGAAGTCAAACATAAGGCTAAAAATGCAGCTTTGACAACAACAAAAGGGCTTCCTCCCAACTCGTTATATCCTGCATGTTCATGTTGTGTAAAGTATTTAGAAGAAACACATGATCCTGGCAGATTCTTTTAGGAAGGGCCTGCAGCTCTGTGAGATGGCAGCCAGGCAGTGGGTATAATTTTGGGGTCTTTGAGAACCAGAAAAATCCAACAGCCTCACCACCTTACCAAAGGGTCTGGGCTTCATTGGAATCACTTTGGGGACAAGACAGCAATTCCCAAAGAATTTTCCATCCTTGAAAGAAAAAAAAAAGCATTCTTGGGTAAAATTGGCTTCAAAAACTCTGTGTCAAAAAACTATTTTGTAAAGACCTTGTCTCAACCAAAAAAAAAATTTTTTTTTAATTAGCCATGCATGGTGGCGTGTGCCTGTGGTCACAGCTACTCCGGGTGCTGTGGTAGGAGAATCACCTGAGTCTGGGAAGCAAAGGCTGTTTTGAGCCAAGATTGGACCACTGCATTGCAGCTTGGGTGACATGTGAGACCCTGTCTCCAAAAAGAAATAACAATACACTTTCGTTTGTTCGATGAACTTTTCAGAATCTTTGCCACACCAATAGTCATCGTGTTATTTTTCCCTGACATATTTGACCAGAGTTTATTTACTAGTAGAGCATGAGTTCTAGAACATTCCAGCTTGAGTTGCACACTTAGCTCTGGCACTGACCAGCTGTGTTGCCTTGAGCAAGCTTCTCACACTCTCTGTGCACTGTTTCCTCATCTGTGAAATGGGAATGAGGGTAGCACCCTTTCATACGGCTATCATGGAAGTTAAATGAGTCAATGGGTAAAGACCTCTCAGAATGGAGCCTGCCACCTAGAAAACCCTAGAAAACTGTTATGCTGTATTATTCTCAGGGACACCAATATTTGTGAAACCCATACTCAGAAATTCTGGGTTGAGGCATTGTCTCCCGAAAGCCCCCACAATAATGCTTTCTGGGGTATGATTTAAGAAGAGGAAATCCTTTAGAATCTTGCATTTCTCAAAATGAGGACAAGGATTTAACATCACAGCAGGAAGTGTGTTCCCACTGCCCTCTTTCCTGCAAACCCAGGCCCTATCGTGGTTCTACAGTTCCTTCCCCTCTCCAAGCCTCAGTTTCCTCCCCCCAGATGGGTGTAATCACTCAAGCCTTCCTTAAATTTGGGGAGTTGGGGTTGAGGCAGATATGGAATGAGAATCTCCCTGTTCCACATTTGATTCCAAAGAAGAGGAAGAGGAGGAAGAAAGAAAAAGAAGGAGGAGGAGAAAGAGGAAGTAGAGGAAGAAGAAGAGGAAGAAGAAAGAAGAAGAAGGAGGAGGAGAAGGAGGAGGGGAAACATCTCCCTGGACAGGCTCTGGAGGAGAGAAGGAAGGGAGACCTCGCTTTCTCCCGGGCAGTGGACCCAAGAGGTGTTGATCAGTTCCAGGCCCCCAGCCATTCAGCCAATCCCCACGTCCTGAGTGGAGGCGCCGCCACTGCTCTCTCCTCCTAGTCCTTGCAATGAAAGTTAACATGGAGTCATAGTTCTAGGCTGTGGGTTCAGGGGTTCTCTCAGGAAAAGAGGATTTCCCCAGGGGCCAGAGTAGTTCACTCAACAGGAGCATGGAACCAGTAGGGGCAGTTGAGGCAAAGCAGTACTTCAAGTGGCGTTAGTCACTGCAGCTTCCTCCGCCCACCTGACCACACACCAAGCTCTCAGCTCCATGCTGCCATAAACCAGGCCTCACACACCTTCCCCATCCTCTGAAACCTGAAACAATCGCAGTCAGCCCCTGTGCCATGCAACAGAGCCATTCTCTGAGAGTTGAGTGCAGCTATCTCCCTGAAGCCCTCTTAAAACGCAAATATCCCAGGAAAGAGCACTTATCCAATGACTAACACCTCAGTCTGAACTAGTATGATACAGGCTTTCTAAATGATAGAAGATGTTCGGTGCATCCTGAGAACTGAGTGCCAGGGCTTGGCAAAGGCCGACCAGAGAAAGGCAGGGCATGAAGCAGAAAGAGACGGTCTTGGCACCAGAGCTTGGTTCCAATTTTGGCCTTTTATTGTTGGGTGACAACCTCTCTGATCCTGAGCTTCCTCACCTGTCAAATTGGTAAAATAGTAACAATTCCTAAGTGCTGATGAGGAGTACATGAGATCATGTATTCAAAGTGCCTGGCACACGCAGGGCGCGGTGGCGTGCACCTGTAGTCTCAGCTACTCAGGATACTGAGGTGAGATCATTTGCATCCAGGAGTTCTGGGGTGTAGTGCACTCACCGTGCCCATCAGGGGCCCATACAACGGTCAGCATCAATACAGTAACTTCCTGGAAGCAGGAGATCACCAGGTTGCTTCAAGGAGGGGTGAACCAGCCAAGGTCGAAAATAGAACAGGTCAGAACTCCCATGCAGATCAGTCATGGGATCCTGCCTGTGAATAGCCACTGCACTCCAGCCTGGGCAACATAGCGAGACCCCGTCTCTAAATATATATGTATGTTTTAAGTACCTGTCACATAATGAGCACTTAAGCATTTTTGTTCTCCCACCCCTCTCTTCTCACAGTGGAAGAAGCAACATGAAGATGAAGAGGGGGTGGGGCTGAGGCCCAAATCAGGCGTCATGCTGGGAGATTCATTTTCATCAGGGCTGGCCTGGTTGTTTCGGGGGGAAGGAGGAAGATGTGGGGATGCCTCTGCAGCTGCTGCACCTGAAGGTCCCCACACCCCCTACTGCTGCTTCCAGGCCTGACAGCAGGAACGGGGTGGGGGTGGGTGAGGAGTTGGGCAAGCAAAGCCCCCAGGCAGCCTGGCTGTCACCCTTGCCCCTTCTCACTCTGCCCAGAGACCTCTGCCTTGTCCTCAGGCTGCCAGTCAGCAAAGCCATTCTACATGCAGGAGGGTGAGCCAGCTGGCTGAGCTCAGCCCAGGGTTGACACAAACACGGGAAGGGTCTGCAGGAAACACGAGACAGCAGCGACCTCTGTCCCTGAGAGGAGCAGCGAGGGAGCCGCAGGGCCAGGCTTCGGCATGACACCAGCGACGTGTGGGGAATGCAAGCGGGTCCAGATCGGAGAGCCACCAGTGCGGGAGCAAGGGCAGGCTGGCCATCAGAATGAGAGGGACTGAGCTTGTGGGAGTTTCCCCAGCTGACTGTGTCTTCCAGGGACCCTCACTCCTCATGTCCATCTGAGTCCTGGGGTGAGAAGGCAGCACCCCTCTGTGGCACTTGCTTTTGGGGCTGACGATGGAACAAGCTAATGGACAGGAGTGAAGCCCCCCGCACACAGCAGGTGACACAGAGGAGTGGGGAAGTCCGCCCTAGATCAGAGATCATTCAGGGGCTCTGTTAACTTGGAGGAGGAAGAACTACATCTCTCTTATCACTAACATCAGGAAGGTAAGCAAGGAACCACACAGAGAATTGGCAGTAAGCGTGACTTTGCCACCAAGAAGAATCAGAGGTTTTTTGTTTGTTTTTTATTTTATTTTATTTTATTTTAAGTTCTGGGATACCTGTGCAGAAAGTGCAGGTTTGTTACATAGGTATACATGTGCCATGGTGGTTTGCTGCACCTATCAACTCATCATCTAGGTTTTAAGCCTACAAGCGGGAGGATCACTTGAGCCCAGGAGTTCAAGGCTGCAGTGAGCTATGATCATGTCACTTATATTCCAGCCCAGAAAAAAGAGTGAGACCCTGTCTCTAAAACAAAAACAACAACAAAAACTCAATCAATTATAGATATCAACCACATTGCTGTGGCTTAAATATCTCCTCCAAAACTCAATCTGAAACTTAATCCCTAATTTAATAGTATTGGTAGGTGACGGGACCTTTCAGAGGTAATTGGGTCATGAGGGCATTCATGGGTTAATGGGCTAATAGATTAATGGGTCATCATGGGATCGGATTAGTTATCACAAGAGTGAGTCTGTTACAAAAATCCAGCTTGGTTCTGTCTTGTGAGCCCCCTCCCCATATGATGCCCTGTGCTATTAGCAAGAAGGCCTTCATCAGATGGGGCCCCCACCCTTGTACTTCCCAACCTCCAGAACTCTAAGAAATAAATTTCTTTTATTTATAAATTGCCCAGTCTCAGGTATTCAGTTATAGCAACAGAAAACAGACTAAGATACACATCTACAAGATACCGCCACAGCAACTCCCAGATTACTGTTGATGGAATAACTGGGGATTGTAGCCCAGCCAAGTTAACACCTAAGACCAGCCCTCACATCACCCAAGGACAGGACAAAGAGGTCCTGAGAGTTTTCATGTAGGGGAAGGGGAAGGAGAGTGTAGGGGTCAATGTGGGCCCCATCATCAATTTCCCCAGTGCTCAATGAGACCTGCCCCGTCTCTCATTCAGAGCTTTGGCCAGGCTCTGCCCCCACTTGCCTCTCTTATATGGGGCATGTGAGCCCCTCCAGCGTGCCAGGAGCATGTGGTACAGGCACACACAGAGAATGCCATGTCCATAGGAAACCCAGTGAGCCTGAAGGCCCCAAGGTGCCATTTACATGTCATTCACTTGAGCCAGACCTCACTGGGGATGCCAGGGTGAACAAGACATGGCCAGTGCTCTTGAAGGGCTCCCACCTGGTGGAGGTAGCGGTCAAGTAAGGGGACAAAGGCTCCTCAGAAGTACACATCAGATGGGTCGGGCACAGTGCCTCACACCTGTAATCCCAACACTTTGGGAGGCTGAGGCGGGCATCACTTGAGGACAGGAGTTCATGACCAACCTGGCTAACATAGTGAAACTCTGTCTGTACTGAAAATACAAAAATTAGCCGGGCGTGGTGGTGCATGCCTGCAATCCCAGCTACTCAGGAGGTTAAGGCAGGAGAATCATTTGAACCCAGGAGGCGGAGGTTGCAGTGAGTTGAGATCGTGCCACTGCACTACAGCCTGGATGATAAAGTGAGATTCTGTTTCAAAAAAAAATAAAGTACATGTCAGGTGTGATGACCACCTGGAGAGCCAGGAGCATCCTTGGGAGGGGACTTGGGGAGGGGTCCGCTGGGCTGCTCTAGGCCACTCTGGGCCAGAATGTTGATTCTAATTGCAGGTAGGTTTACCCTATCAAAAGTCCCTGGGCTGGGGACTCTGTGAAGAAGCAAGCTGTGCTTTAAACCTCCCTCTCTGCTGAGAAATCTGGACCAGCTCCTGACCGGCTGCATTTCTACTTCAGCCCCTCCTCAGGTAAGCAAGAGGCTCTAGGTGTCTGCGGGTGCTCTGTGAACAGCTGCAGATGCTGGTGGGGCTGCATCCCTTCTCTGCCTAGGACAGTGCCTACTGACTTCTGACTGCTGTCTCGTGGTCCAGGGCTCCAGGTACACCACTGCAATGTCACTTCCTGCTTGGGGTTCCAACTGAACAGAAGCCCTATCTTGCACAGCCCTTGAGCCGTCCTGGGTAGCATGCCCCCTGGTGGCCTTGGGCAATTATTACTGTTAATCCTTTCTCAGATGTCTCTAGTGCAGGTCACAGCAGCAGGGGTTCCTTGTATCTGGAAAGGCCAGGGATGAGTTCCTGGAGAAAAAGCCCATCTGATCTGAGTTGTATGAAACAGAGGATAAAGAAAGGAAGGGATTTCTGGGCCTCAGAAAAACCACATGCCAACACATGAAAGTATTAAGGAGGAGGACTCTTGAAACCCCAAGCTGGTAAAATCCGGAAGGGCAGAGGGAGGAGGGGTAATATTTCTGGTTGGTAGAAATAAAGTAGGGATGAGGAAGAATGTGAGAGTCTCTCGACAAATCTGAAAGTGGGAGCGAGCTTCTATTAAATCCTGGGTCAACCTGGGCCCTCATTAATTGGGAAACCAGAGAGTCAGATCCTCTAAAGACAGTAAAAATGTTTGTTCTAAAGAACCCCTGCCAGGTTCCCATTTACATGACTCATAAAGAGGCCTTCAGGCAGAAAGGATCCTAGCGCACCAGTAACAGAAGTACTCCAGGACCAGAGGGAATGGACAGGGAACCACCACCCACACTAAGCACAGGCCCATTCTTGGCATGAGGACCCTCACCCCAGCAGATCATCTCCCAGAGGCGGGCGGATCAGACATTAAATTCCACACCTTTCTACAGAATCATAGCAGAGTTTGCAAGTGCAAAGGAGAGCAGGTGAGGTTTCGAGGCATGTACACGGGCCTGAGTTATCTCATGTAATCCTCATAACAACCATTCCAGATTTAAGTGATTAGTCCCATTTTGCAGATGAGGAAACTGAAGCTCAGAGAGGTTAAGTAACTTCTCCAAGGTCACACAGCAGTTAAGTACCATAAGTGGTATTTGAACCCAGTTCTACATGGAACCCTTACAGGCTTTTTTGCTGCCTTTCACAGGGGTCTGTATATTTAGAAGCATGTCTTCCACAGCCATCATAAGTCATCCTCACAGGGAGGGAACATTGCCACCATAGCTTGGATTATAGACATCATGGTCTCCATTTGACGGATAATAAGACTGAGGCCTGGAAGAGAGTCAGTCAGTCTATGTGATGAGCCTGGACCACCCTCTTCAGCGCCTCTCCTAACCCAAGATCCTCCAGGTCTGGAGGGACAGTGCCTTGAGCAACTTCTTGCAGCTGCATTTCTCCAGCCCATAGTCTGGAAAACTGAGCCCTGCCCCGAGCCTCCTCCTTGGGGTAGGAACCAGGGGCACTGATGGGGGCAGGCAGTGCCAGCCAAAAGGTGGTGAGGCTGCCCCCGGCTTTAAGCGCACCCAGGTTATAAAAAGCTTGGTCCCCACACTGGCCCTAACTCTCCATGAATTGAGGATGTTAGGTCCCCTCTCTGGATCTGTTGCTCCCCTGTAAAATCAGAGGGTGGGAGAGATACCTTCAAGTGCAAACACCCTGTGTCCACCTGGGATATTGCAGCAGATTGCGTTAGTTTGTTAGGGCTGTTGCAACAAATGCCACAGACTGTGTGGCTTAAACAACAAACATTTCTTCTCTCCCAGCTCTGGAGGCTGGAAGTCCGAGATCAAGGCACTGGCTGACAGGGGGTTTCTCCTGAGGCCCCCCTCCTGAGCCTGCAGCCACCCCTCTTCTCCTGTGTCTTCACATGGTCGTCCCTGTGAGTGTGTCTGTGTCCTAATCACCTGTTCTTATAAGGACACCAGTCACAGTGGATAACTGGCCACACGTATGACTTCATTTTACCTTAATTATCTCTTTAAAGGCTCAGTCTCCAAATTAGTCACATTCCGAGGTACTGAGGGTGAGGACTTCAACGTATGAATTTGGAAGAGAGGACCCAATTCAACCCATAACACAGATGGAAGACACGGCTTGTTTTGAAAAAGAAGTAGCAGTCCCAGCCCTTTAACAGCGAGCTGCTGGTATATTTAAAACAGAATCTGATTCTCACTTTTTCTTCCAGGCCCACTTCAATGGCACTAATGAGGCCTATCTGTCTACAATCTGATATTAGGGGCCAGAAATAATGTTTCTGTTTGCCACTTACTGGGCACCAGCCTCCTACCTGACACATGTTGGGTCGGGCGGGGGAAGAGGTACCGTCCCTGAGCCCAGGAGCACCCCATCTTAGAAAGAGACAGGATGTGCTGGGGTCAGAGTAAAAAGTGCATGTGCTTCAGTGGCAGATCCCAGCACAGCTACCAGCAGCGGGGGGACCTCGGGCAAGAGCCCTCTGTGAGCCTCAGTTTTCTCATCTGGGCAGTGGGACTCACACTGCTGCAGCAGATATCGTGTGCCCACATCATCTTGGCACACAGGGACCACCCTTTGCATTGCCAGCATCTGCACCTCTGTGCCCGAGGTGCAGAAGGGGCCAACTGTCAGAACCTGCTCTGCACTTGGCCTCTGCACTGCAGGCTGAAGAGCCCTGGAATCACTGACTTGCTTGAGCAGCCATTCACTAGTGGCCACAGGAATGGATGCGTAAATACTCCAGCACCCTGGTCCTTTGAGGGGGACGCTCGGTGACACGCGTTGCTCACCTGTGACGTGCCCCTCCCGGTGTCGCCCCTCCCAGATGTGCTACTTGCACTTGCTGTCTTGTTCCCATTCTGCTTGTTTGCAGGCTGGATCCCACATGGTCACACATGCGTGTACACTCGTGCCTGCCCATGGCAAGTATTCAAAAACTGCTTGCTATTTTGTGAGTGGTGGTGAAGGGAATAGCATGTTTATAATACTTTAGGCCAGGAATGTGCATCTCCTCTGTTTTCTGATCCTTCCAGGAGTAGGGTGGATTCCACCCCTTTTTTGTAAGCCCTCAGAAGTGCTCCAGGCTCTCTGCACACCCCCAGAGGTCTCCCCACCTTCCAATGGCTAAAAGCAGAGCTTCGGCCCTCACCAGCTCCCTAGTTGATTTGGCCCTGTGACGACATGGGGCAGGGAGCAGGGGAAACAGCTGGCCCTGGCTCCTGACAGGCACTCTGTTCCCATCTCAGCTGCCTGGACCTGCCCCTCGCATCCCAGGAGACCCAGCAGAGAGTCCTTCCTCCCCAGTCCAGTGAGACACAAGCCTGCCTCCCTTTCTTGAACAGCCTTCTTCTCTTTGGCACAGGAACCCACCCCCTACTCCCACTCCAGACCTAGGCTCACACTCCAATTAACCCCCAAGTGGCACCCCAGTCTGGGGTTCTTCCCTGAGCTTTCATAAGCATTGTGAATGCCCAATTCTTTGCTTGGCTGGGGAGGACAAAGTTTACATGGGCAGTGGGCCACAGATGGTGGCCTTCAAGGCATCATTCAAATGGAGAGGGGAGAGCATTGTGCCCAAGGGCAGGCCTATTTGGAGGGAGCAGGGCAGACTTGGGGTGGAGACTCCGTACTTATGTGTGCTCTCCAGGGGCTGGGTGACCCCTTCCCTCTGCTCCCTGTACCCAGGATTCAAACTCAGGCTCATCTGATTCCCAAAACTGTGGGCTTCAGTTTTGGGAAAACTGAGAAAATTAGGCCTCAGAAAAGGGATAGGGATGAAGATGGAAGAAATTAAGCGAGGCCCCTCTGCCTGATCCCCTCCCTACTTTGGCTTTGGGGTTGGGAGAAGCTGCAGAGGCTGCAACCACTCTCTGCCCCTCCCCCAGCTCCCTCGCCCTCTCTGTCCACTGGGCTGGACTCTTCCACTGGGCCCATCAGGGCTCACCATGTGTCCTCCACCAGCCGGCAATGGCCAGAGAGCCCAGCTGGCTCCAGCCTATCCCCTGCCCACCCTGGGCCCTGCTCAGAGGACAAGACTGAACTGATTCTGTCAGGAAGGGTTAGTCTTGTCTCAGAGCTGGCTGAATACGAAAGGACGAGACAAATGCATGCAGACAGCCTCGATCCAGAGCGCTAACTGTCAAACATGCTGGCCACCTCTCCGGGAAGATCACTCAGGCTCCCTGCATCCCATTTTAGCCATCTTGGGAAGGCTGGCCTGAGGCTCCAGAGAGATGATGGGAGATACCAGGTGCCTGCAAGCCAAGGGCCCTCTGGGGAAGGGCATCAGGACCCACTGCTTCCTAAGAGGGCAACAGCTGGCTCCTTCTCCTGCCCCAGGTGGAAACTGATCAAATATCTGATTCCAGGATGAATCCAGCAGCATGAACCCCTGCCTGTCCCCATGGTAACATCTGGCTAGGCTTTTGGCCTTCAGTCGAGTAGATACAGGGAGGGCTGATGACTAGGTGAACACAAAAGGGCTTCCCTGTGCAAGGGTTCTAGCTTATTTCCACACTCTTCCTGCACAGACAGGCTGGCAAGGCAGCTGGTAGCAGGCACAGCAGGTGGAATGGCAGGAATGAAATCCACAAGACTCCAAGCCCCTCACAGAGTGAGCTTGCCGTGGCCTACACCAGGAAGCTGAGCCCCTCACCCCAAGCCTGCCAGTGCCCACATGGTGGTCTTGCCTTTGTCACCAGACTTTCCACTGGCTTCTCTGGCTCCATTATTAAAAGCAAGAACCAAAAACTTCACCAAGGGGATGGAATCCCACTAATAAGCATGTCCATGCTTTGGGTCATCTTAGGGGCACGGAAAATCTGAACATCTCCCACAGCACCAGGCAGAGCAGATTTCTTGTCAATTAGCTCAGCTGGTTGGAGGCTGCAGCCATGAACATGCTGGCCTCAGGGCCCTCACAACACCGATGGGTTAGGGAATGAATGGAAGTTTGGCTATTATTCCTGTCCAAGACTCCAGCCCTACCTGGCCTCTAATGAGCTATGTGACTTTGGACAGGCACAAAAGTGTCTTTGCTACGGTTTGAAGGCATCCCCCAAAGACCCCCAGTGCAACAGTGTTGAGAGGGGGGACCTTTAAGAGGTACTTAGATCATGAGGGCTCTGCCCTCTCAAATGGATTTGTCCTCATCAGAGGAGTGGGCTCATTATCATGAGAGTGGGTGCATTATAAAATTGAATGTGGCCCCCTCCCCTTTTTCCCTTCCCCCCATGTCAGGCTCCACCAGATGTGACCCTCCAGTCATGGACTTCTCGACCTCCAGAACCATGAGACAAATGAACTGTTATTTTTTCATAAGTGACTCAGCCTACAGGACTCCGTTACAGAATCACAAAATATGCTGACACCCCTGAGACTCATCGGCCACCTGTCTGTCAGCTTTGCCCCGAAGATGACTTGGGAGAGCCAACTTTCCTCAGATCACCTCCTTATGGCTCATTACAGCCACCTGCTATGTGCCAGGTGTTTTTCTACGTTCTCAGAATTAGGTGGACAGGCTGGGGGCAGTAGCTCATGCCTGTAATCCCAGCACCCTGGGAGGCTGAGGTGGGCAGGTCCCCTGAGGTCAGGAGTTCGAGACCAGCCTGGCCAACATGGTGAAAGCCTGTCTCTGCTAAAAATACAAAAATGTGCTGGGTGTGGTGGTGGGTGCCTATAATCCCAGCTACTTGGGAGGCTGAGGCAGGAGCATCGCTTGAACCCAGGAGGCGGAGGTTGCAGTGAGCTGAGATTGCATCACTGCACTCCAGCCTGGGCAACAAGGCAAAATTCTGTGTCAAAGAAAAAAAAAAAGAATAGTGAACAAAGCAGGCAAAAATACCTTCCCTGAGAAGGATCACATTCAATGGATGTGCCCATGTTCTTCCTTCTTTCCCAAGGCACTCACAAATATCAACACTCCCCTGAACTCACCACTGAGAGTCACTTAGTGTGACAGTGTTGACCAGCCTCCACCTGCCGTGCAAAGCAGGCCTACACTATAATGACCCTCCCAACTGGGTGCAGAAGGAAAGCCCACCATCAACCCAGTGGCCAGCATACCAGTTAAACGGCTGCCATTGCCAGGCAGCTGTCTGCCAGCCTTTAGGCACTAGAGAGCCTGGGGGCCTTTCCTGAGCCCTTTTAAAGAAGTGCTTCCTTTAGACAGGGACTCTCAGGCCTGCTTAGGGCGGAGAGGGTGCTGCCCTGCCCCAAGGACTTCCCTCCATCCTTTCCTCTGGTGATCACCGTGATAGCAATGTGGGAAGTAGAAAAGTTCCTCTTCAAAGTTTTCTTTCTTGTTAAAGAATACATCCGTCTTGCTTTTTGCTAATAACTATTTGTTAAGCCCCATCCTATGTAGCTGTTAGACATGCTTACAGACACGTGGTATATTTTTTACTTTAACCAAGATATCTGTGCTGGACTTGCTCACAGGCATGTCCCAGCTCACAGCCCCTGTCCCTTCCTTATTTAGATTTCTCCATTGCTTTTACCTATTTAGGAAAGTTTTAAGTTATTAGCCAATGAGGTTTTAATTTAAATTGTGAGGTCTGGCTCCAACCAATGGAGATCAGACACAGCAGTAAGGACAACCCCAAATGTATAAGGGATAAATATGTCTGCTTTTCCTTTGTTTGCTATACTCTCATGCCAAGACGGCTGGTGAAGGTACCTTCCTGCAGGAAGTAAAAATTGCCTTGCTGAGAGATCCTTTGTCTCAGTGCTAATTTTTCTTTGTGGCACCAAATATCTGTTTCCAACAGCAACAACCCCCAGCCTGAGACCTTGGGTGGTGCTGCCCTCAGGAAAACTGGCCAAAGAATAGACAGCAGATACTTTCTCCCCTTTCCCACCCCTCCCCAACACAGGCCAGCAGCACAGCAGCTGTAGACAAGATTTCATAAAGAACTAGAGGACAAGAAAATGGGGATTAAGGAGCCCTAGGTTCTAGGGTCTGGCTCACACAGAGTGGCTTTCTTCTCGCCAACTTCTTAGCCTTTGCAAAGGTCCTGCCTGGCCCGCCCAGCCTCCTGGGCACTAGCCGAGTTCCACACCAAGACTACCGGACCCCGCCAAGTCCAGGCTCAAGAGAGAAAACCAGACCGTCTCTCCATCTACCTACCTGAGTGAGGCCTGTCCTTAGGTTCCTGGCTCACAGACTGGGGGACTCAACTGGGAGTCACTCTCTTCCTCACTGCTGGGCTTTGGCCTGGACACAGCAGCTCAGTGCAACACAACCATGCCACAGCTGATTGGGGAAACTCATGCAGCAGTTGAGGGGCTTTGGGGGTGCAGTGAGGGGACTGCTTCCCTTTAGTGGAGGTGCTGCTGCGGGTGAGGGGTGCAAGATGAATCCAAAGATTCTAACGTCAGCCCACAGGCTGAACTGAAGCCTGGCCTGAAGTGTTCCACCTGGGTCCCCACCTAAGTGGCTGAAGAGTTCTGTTCCCTCCAGGCCCACAGAGCTCCTCGGAGGGAAGCTTTAGTAGCTATTTCCTTAGGAAGGCAAGTGTGTGTGCAATGTTTCCTAATAAAATGCAAAGGCTGTTGGAGGCACTCCAGCCCCCTCATTTAGCTCTGAGGTGTAATTAATACATAAATTAAGCTCCTGCAGACTCACAAATGTCCAAAAAAAAAAAAATGAAAAATATAATTAGTTTGCCCATCTGACTCCATCTGTCAGCTCTGAGCTCAGTGGTCTCAACGTAGCAAATCTTGAGGGCTTTAGCCCCACATTGGCCAGGCCCGGCGCTGCTCCTGCCCTGCCCCAGGGAAGTGGGCCATCCACAGCAGTTACCCAGAGCCCGGGCTCTGGACACAGCCTCCCTGGCAGCAAGGGCTCTGGAGTACAAGCACTGTAGGCCGGGAGCCTGGGCACTCAGTGGAGCAGCCAGGACCTCCTTTGCGGCCCTGAGAGCTGGCCAGGGATAGAGAGGGCACCCCGTGGAATTTGCATGTGCCTCTTGCAGCTGTGTTCCTATCTGCACAGACCTGGAAGTAGGCGGCAGAGCCCTGAATGGGCTAAGATTCGCCGTCCCCCTCCAACCTGTCACCTCTGTCACTCACTATCTACAAGAAGAGAAAGGCTGCAAAGGGGAAGGGAGCTCGAGAGGAAGGCTCTGAGGGAAAGAAAGGAGACAAGAGGGCATTGGGGGGCCACTCACACGGGAGGAGTAGAATTAACAACCACCCACCCCAGCTCCCTGCAACACATACTTACATACGCTTGTGTTACACTCACGGCTCCACGCACATCCAGTCACTCAATATTCAGCACTCTAGGAAAAGGACAAATAAATGGCTTGTCTTTCATCCCCCGAATTACTGATATCATAAAATTAATACTTATTTGTTTCAGAAATATTTAAATAAGACACAGGGTATGGCATTAAACGTTCCCCCAAATACTTCTTCCCCTTCCAAGCCTCATTGGGAATCATCATTAATAACTTTTGTCCCCGGAGCGGTGGCTCAGGCCTGTAACCCCAGCACTTAGGGCAGCTAAGGTGGGAGGATCACTTGAGGTCAAGGAGGTCAAGACCAGCCTGAGCAACACTGTGAGGCCCAGTTTCTAACAGAAAAAAGAACTGGAAAATTTAAGAAGAACTGGAAATTTTAAAAAGAGGAATGAAAAAAAATGTTTAAATGATAATTTGGTGTGTATTCTTTTTTTTTTTTTTTGAGACGGGTCTTGCTCTGTTACCAGGCTAGAGCGCAGGGGTGCGATCTCGGCTCACTGCAACCTCCACCTCCCGGGTTCAAGAGATCCTCCTGCCTCGGCCTCCCAAGTAGCTGGGACTACAGGTGCCTTCCACCACACAGGGCTAACTTTTGTATTTTTAGTAGAGACAGCATTTTACCATGTTGGCCAGGATGGTCTCAATCTCTTGACTGGGTGATCCACCCACCACGGCCTTCCAAAGTGCTAGGATTGTAGGCGTGAGCCACCACACCCGGCCTGGTGTGTGTTCTTTAAAGTACATTAATATTTGGTGCAATAAGTTGGAAAGGGAGATTGTACTATACCTGTTGTTTGGCAACTGAAGTGCTCTCTCAGGCACCAGGTCACATACATCTTCTTGGGTGTTCCACACTTAGGTTTTAAAAGTAAAACTATAATAAGAAAATAAACAAAGGTCAAAATGGGTTGAAAAAAATTATTTATACCGTGAATTTTCTACTTTATCGTACCAAGAAGATGACTTCTCTAATTATTCTTTTCTTTTCTTTTTTTTTTTTTTAGATGGAGTCTCACTCTGTCACCCAGGTTGGAAGGCTCAGGCTCACTGCAATCTCTGCCTCCTGGGTTCAAGCGATTCTCCTGCCTCAGCCTCCCAAGTAGCTGGGATTACAGGCGCCCATACATCAGGCTAATTGTTTTTATTTTTAGTAGAGATGGGGTTTCACCGTGTTGGCCAGGCTGGTCGTGAACTCCTGACCTCAGGTGATCCGCCTGCCTCAGCCTCCCAGGCTACTGGGATTACAGGTGTGAGCCACCGTGCACCCGGCCTCTAATTATTTTTTATGTAGGACAGTATTCAAGATATTTATCTTCCTAACTCTATACTCACTTGACAAGAAAAAAAAAGAAAAGCAAGGAAGAACCCACAATATATAATGGTACATCTGAAAATGAAGCATTTGTACGTGTGCTCACATGAGTACATATGTATGTATGTACAATATCCATATGCATGTATATGCATAGACTATTTCTGGAAGAACTCACAAGAAACTGGTAACATTTGTTGCCTCTGGGAAACAGATTGGCGACTGGTAGAAGGTGACGGACTTCATTACAAACATATTTCATAGTGTTTTAATTTTGTCACATCCATTATTACTTTTTTCCTTTAGAAAGGATTTTGGTTTTGGCTATTTTGTCTGAAGAGGCAAATTTTAACAATAAAAACAAAACAACTGACATTCAGTCATAATCCCACCTCTCTGAATTACTCAGATGTACTGATTTACATGTAGATTAAATGCAAATGAGGGTGACACTAGGGTTGGTTATTTAGCAGCTCAACAATACGCCCAGTGCCTGGTTCCCTTCTACCCTTCTGCTCTGCCCCTTCGGCTTGTGAACTTTGTCCTTGGGCTTCCTAACCTCATTGCTACAAGTCAGACACATGATCAAAATAAGACAGTGCCCAGAAGTAGGAAAGAAACCACCTCTTCTTTCCTATTTTTAGCAGAAAAATCTTTCCCCCAAAGCCCTCCTGCAGACTTAGCCCACTGGCCAGATTGACGTCACATGTCCATGCTTGGGCCAATCACTGGCAAGGAAAAGGAACCCCTTTGGATGTCTCGGCTCAAGCAGGGCCCTTCAATGCTATCAGACCAACCACCCCTCTTGAAAACAATGACTGTATTCTTGTAACCACCCACCCTCAATCCAGAAACAAAATTCGCAGATAACAGAATGTACCTACAAATACACATTTCAAAAAAGAATCAAAATGATGACCCAGCTGTAATATAAAGGAGAAAGTAAAAGTAATCCAAGACGAAAGAGTATGTCTCATAATAAGCAAAGGCTCAGGCAGCAGACTCCACAGAACATAAAGAATGAGATGTTTGCAGCTGCCCATGGAAATGCCAAAGTTGCACCACCATACATATAGGCAGACGCTGGAGATGACTCATCCAGCATGAGGCAATTGCATTGATGGCATGATTTTCCAAAATGGCGAACAACTCTCGGTAAAGTTTCAAATAAAACACAGTGTAACTTTCCTTTGATTTATACAGTAGGGTAATTCTTAGGAAATTCAGGGCATATTTTAAAACATGCAAAAAGATAGAGCTTGTACATCAAATGGAATGAAGTTTTAGGCTTAAAAATGATTTTCATCTACATGAAAGTAGATGAAACATCAGAAAGTCATGTGGGATATGGGGCCATTTCCTCTTTGGAAGGACTGTCTCACACATTGTAAGGTATTTAGCCTTCCTAGACCCCGTTTATTGAAAGATGATAGCAAGGGCCCTCTCCACAAAATGTCAAAGCCCCCACCAATTTCCGGAACACACTTAGGGAATGGTGCTGTCCCTTTTAAGAATTCCTGGCTTAGACCAACCCGCCTCTCCCAGCCCAGGTGACCTCAGAACTGGGTGGTTATCTGAACACCGTTCAGGTTCTTATAGGAAGTGTAGAAGGTGATTTGGGGTTGGATAAGTAATCAACAGTCTGTTCATCACAGGAGCACTTGAACCTATTTGTCTCTAGATTTTCCTATATATACATATTTTTAAATACATGTAAGATACGTATTTAAAATATGACCAGGCGTGGTGACTCATACCTGTAATCCCAGCACTTTGAGAGATTGAAGTGGGAGGACCAGCTTGAGCCTAAGAGCTCGACACCAGCCTGGGCAACACAGTGAGATCCCATCTCTAAAGAAAATTAGCCAGGTGTGGTGGCATGCGCTGGAGTCCCAGCTACTCAAGACGCCGAAGTGGGAGTGGCAGGATCACTTGAGCCCTGGAGGTTGAGGCTTCAGGGAGGACTCCAGCGTGGGCAACAGAGCGAGACTCTGTCTCAAAAAAAAAAAAGGCAACTGATTTACTGAATGGGCAGAACTTCATGGCACATACACGGCTTCCTTTTTGTTTTTCTCCCATCACTGCCCCATCAGTGTTTTTCAGTGCTGGTCGGTTAGCTCTCCTCTTCCAATCCCTGGATGACAGCTGGGGCTGTCCCATAGCTTTTCAGTCACTTTGAGCTATGTCATAACTGTGGTCACATTTTCAAGCATGAGAGGTTCAGATTTGTCTCAATCAAAACTCAGTCTCACAAGAGCCACATTCCTTCCCAGTTCAGTGCCCACCCAGTGGGCAGGAGGAGGGGCAGGTCTGTTCTTTCACTCTCTTGCTGCCACCCTCCATCCAAGTTTGGGGTGTTGAAGAGTAGATTAGAGGATGGGACAAAGTCTTAGAGGACTGGACATGGGTGATCCATCACACATATCCATTCTATCTTGGCCTCCAGGGTAGATTTTGAGGAGCCCCCTCCCCAAGACGATCTCTGCACTCCACAAAGAATTTCTTGATATGACTGTGCACTCTCTGGCTGGTCTTTTGTGGCGTGCCCTCTCTGGTCCCCAGTGGTTCACCCCTCCCAGCTGGCCTTTCCCTGGGGAACCTCTCCTACCCAGCAGGTGGGTCTCCTGAGTGGGCTTCTTTCAAGACACCTGAAAGTCCAACTCCCAGGAGGTTCACTTGCTCCTAGGAAACTTGTGCATCTTTGCCTTGCCTGCGAGTGGAGAAGCAGCTTCCCCACAACGGACCCCGTAATAGGAAAAAATCAAGGCGTCTTGCCTGCTCTCACGCACTGCTCAACACGGAACTCCTAACACCGGATGTGTTCTCACATACTAAGCAATTCTGCCGTGGACACCAGCTGGGGGTCTGTTAATTCAATTCAGTTTTGGTCCTGTCTACGTGGAGATAGCATCAGATCCCACAGGTCGACAGCTCAGCCCCACTAGACTGCCCCTCTTCAGATGCCAATCTCAAGTGCAGGTTGTGTCTGTGCTTTCATCCATCAACTACATATTGGGGATCCCTCGACTCCCTCGTTGGATGAGATTAATCTGCTAAAGCAGCTCGTAAAACTCAGGGAAATGCTTTATTTGTGTTTACTGGTGTATTAATAAAAGATGCAATAAAGAATACAGATGAACACAAGATGAGGAGATACGTAGGGTAAGGTCTAGAGGGCCAGCAGCTTCTCCCTGGGGAGCTGGGATGCACTACCCTCCCAGAAAGCAGATGTGTTCTCCAACCTATGAATCTCGTACATAGCCTTTCTTTTTCTTTTCTTTTTTTTTTTTTTTTTGAGTCAGGGTCTCACTCAGTCGCCCAGGCTGGAGTGCAGTGGCATGATCTCTGCTTACTGCAATCTCTACCTCCAGGGTTCAAGCGATTCTGATGCCTCAGCCTTCTGAGTAGCTGAGATTACAGTCACTCACCACGATGCCCGGCTAATTTTTCTATTTTCAGTAGAGGCAGGGTTTCACCATGTTGGCCAGGCTGTTCTCAAGCTCCTGATCATAGCTGATCCACCTGCCACAGCCTCTCAAAGGGCTGGGACTACAGACATCTAGCTCAGGGATTTTTATGGAGGCTTCGTCACACAGGCATGATTGATCTTTAACTCCATTTCCAGCCCCTTTCTCCTCTCCAGAGAATGAGGCATGGGGCTGAAAACTCCAAGCTTCCAATCCTGGCTTGGTCTTTCTGTTGATAAGCCCCTATCCAGAAGACCACCAAGAGTTTCCTCACTAGAATAAAAGATTCTCTTATCACCCAGGAAATTCCAAGGGCTTCGGGAGCTCTGTGTCAAAACAAAAACCAAATATTAGAACAAAAGATTCTCCTAGCACCTCTATCCACAAGAATATTAGAAGCGCTGTCTCAGGATAAAGACAGAGACCAAACAGTGAAACAAAAGATTCTCCTCACGCTTCTATCACTTAGGAAATTACAATTAACCCTTGAACAACACAGGGGTTAGGAGTGCTGACAATGGCCCAACTCCTGCCTCGCACACCGTTGACAATTTGTGTATAGGTTTGACTCCCCAAAGACTTAACTACTAGCCTACTGTTGACTGGAATTCTTATGGATAACATAAACAGTTGATTAACAGATATATTGTATATGTTTTATATACTGTATTCTTACAATAAAGTTAGCTAGAGAAAAGAAAACATTATTAAGAAAATCATAAGAGAAAACACATTTACAGCGCTCTATGGTATTTATTGATGCCATAAGTTTATACTGTGTGTTTACAAAATGAATCATCTGTCTGAAACGTCAGGCAACCTCAGCTGCAGACCTTAGTCTATGATACATATCGAGCAATTCAACTTCTTCCTGTGATGTCATGACTTTGCTTCTTAGGAGCTCTTTCAGCATCACAGGTGGCACTTCGTATGGGTTCCATGATGTTATTCAAGGTTTACAGTATTGCATTAAACACTACGAAAATAAATGAAAACTGAGAGAGATCACTGTTTTTACTGCAATATGCAATTTACTGGAGACTGCAATTGTAAATTGTAAATTGCAATATGCAATCGACGGCTCAAGTGGAGATGGTCAGTCTCTTGTGGTGTTTTAACCAGATACTCACAACACCTGAGCTGACCACAATAGCAACAGGAGGTAGCTACAAAAATATTACAGTAGTATGGTACTTACACAGTGAATTTTATGCAGTTATGATTGAATACTTCATCTTTACATCTGTTTACATTTCTGTCAACTACAAATGGTGCCATGTATAATCTGTTTGTGTGCATAAGTTTTGATATATTTTAACTTTTTATAATAGATTTGTCTATATTTCATAGTAGTAAATGATAAAATAGACTAGTATCTAAACTAGTACCTACATATATTTTATGCATTCATGACATACCTAACTTTTTGTTGTTGCTTTTTGATATTTCTGGGCTGCACAAGGGCAGTGGCATGATCGTAGCTCACTGTAACCTGTAACTAAGTTTTTCAAATTGTCACAAATCTCAAAAAAAATCTAGTATATTTGGTGAAAACTATCCAAGTATAAGTTGACCCTTGCAGTTCAAACCTGTGTTGTTCAAGGGTCAACCTTACAAGGATTTTGGGAATTCTGTGCTGGAAACTGCAGACAGAGACCAATGTATCTGTTTTGTGTTATTTCAAGTGCATTTGATTATGCCTGTAATCTCAGCACTCTGGGGGGCTGAAGCAGCAGAACTGCTTGAGGCCAGTCACTTGAGACCGGCTTGGACAACTGAGAGAGATCCTGTCTCTATCCAAAAACACCCTAAAATTCACATTCTCCCTCCTCACTTGACCTCACAGGATGCTCCAAATCAGTCACCCACCTTGAGAATTCTTTATAAGCAAAAGCCCATCTTGAATCCCATCCCACACTCTCAGGGACGCTTGTCACATTATTCCCCCAATTTTCTTTCTTCTTTCTTTCTTTCTTTCTTTCTTTCTTTCTTTCTTTCTTTCTTTCTTTCTTTCTTTCTTTTTCTTTTTTCTTTCTTTTTCTTTCCTTCTTTCCTTCTTTCTCTTTTGACAGAGTCTTGCTCTGTTTCCCAGGCTGTAGTGCAGTGATGCCATCTCAGCACCCTGCAACCTCTGCCTTCCAGGTTCAAGCAAATTCTCCTGTCTCAACCTCCCAACTAGCTGGGACTACAGATGCATGCCACCACGCCCAGCTAATTTTTGTATTTTTTTTTTTTTTTTTTTTTTTTTAGTATTAGAGACGAGTTTTCACCATATTGGTCAGGCTGGTCTCAAACTTCTGACCTCAGATAATCCACCTGCCTCAGCCTCCCAAAATGCTGGGATTACAGGTGTGAGCCACTGCTCCTGGCCTCCCAGTTTTCTCATTGGGCTGTCACTCCGGTGCCCTGGGGATTAGCATTCAGCTAAGGGATAGATGCCAGCTGCTCTCTCGGTGCTATGGTTTGAACGTTTGTGTGCCCTCCACAATTCATGTAGAAGTGATCCCCAGTGCCAACAGTATTGAGGGGTGGGGCCCTTAGGAGGCAATGAGGCAATAAGGCTCTGCAGTCATGAATAGATCAGTCCCTTATAAAAGGGCTTGAGAGGCTGAGCCCCACCTTCCATCCTTCCACCATGTGAGGACACAGCATTTGTCCCCTCCAGATGATACAGCACAGGTGCCATCTTACAAGCAGTAGGCAGCCCTCACCAGACACCAAACCCACCAGTGCCTTGATCTTGGACTTCCAGCCTCCAGAACTGTGAGAAATAACTTTCCATTATGTATAAATTACCAGTATCAAGTGTTTTGTTGTAGTAGCACAAACATACTAAGACATGTAGGTACCCACAATTCCATGAGCCATTTTCTTGGATCCCCTTTGCTTGGCCTGGGCATGACCCCCTGTGCTGTCCCCCATCAATAAAAAGGATAAACCAATAAACTCTATAAATTAACTTCAGTGAATTGCTTATGTTTCTAATCTTCTGCTTTTACAGCTTTGGAAATAAAGAAGGATTAGGAAATTACATAAAAAGCTAACATTCTCTTATATGACCCACATTCCCAATCCATACCTCTTCCCTTGAAACTTGGTGTCTATAAATCCAATACTTTTTAATGTATTTGTATATGCATCTGTAAACATACACAAATATATACATTATATATATATACATATATATACATTATATATATATACACATTATATATATATGTATCTGCCTGAATGACCACCTGGAGGTAGCAGGTTCTATATGAGGAGGGTACAGGCAGGGATGGGCAGAAGCAGGCTGGTCAGTTTCCAGATATATATATATATATATGTATGTATTCAGAAAATACTTGCTATTAGGTTTGGTGGTTTTATTATTAATGTGAGTGATGCCTTGCTGTACATATTATTCTGCAAGTTGGTTTTCCCACATAATGTGTTGGACATCTTTTAGACCCCATTTCACACTCTTAGCCCACCTTTTGCACAAGATTTGCTGTGGCAACCAGCTGCCCCCCAGTGTAGCCTGACAGCTTCATTTCAGCTGCATCAGGTATGTCTTTCTTTCTGCCCCAGGCATCGCGGTATACAGGTAAATCTTGAAGTGCCAGGGAGTCAACCCACCCTGGAGCAATCCTTGCCCAATAGGAGAAGGAAGCCAATGAATAAATATGCCACCCTTCCAAGATCTCAGGCCCTCAATCTTAAGTATACTCTACATGGTTTCTCTGGGAGTCCCCAGTTAAACTGAGTCCCGACTGCCCACAGCAATGGCCAGTGTTAAAAGAACAACCCTTAGCCAAATTAAATTTAACACAGTTTAGTTGAGCAAAAGACAATTCGTTAGTAAGGCAGCCTCCTGAGCCAGAGCAGGTTTAGACAGACTCTGGTGGAAGATTTGTGGACAGAAAAAGGAAAGTGATGCACAGAAAACAGTCATGAGGTTCGGAAACAGCTGGATGGGTTGCAGCTCATCTTTTGCCTTATTTGAACACAGTTTGAAGAGTTGGTCACCTTTGATTGGCCAAAACTCAGTGATTGACACAAGAGTAGGTTACAGTCTGTTTACACTTCCCTGTAGGTTATAGTTTACTATGCACAGAGAAACCTCTAGGCTGAACTGAAAGTATGGAAGGAGGAAGCTTTAAGCTTCTTCTTCTTGTTTTTTTTGAGATGGAGTTCTACTCTTGTTGCCCAGGCTGGAGTGCAGTGGCATGATCTCAGCCCACTGCAACCTCTGCTTCCTGGGTTCAAGTGATTCTCCTGCCTCAGCCTCCTGAGTAGCTGGGATTACAGGTGTACACCACCACACCTGGCTAATTTTCATACATTTAGTAGAGACGGGGTTTCACCATGTTGGCCAAGCTGGTCTCAAACTCCTGACCTCAGGTGATCCACCCACCTCAGCCTCTCAAAGTGCTGGGATTACAGGCTTGAGCCACCATGCCTAGCTACTACATTTGATTTAACACTCGCTTAACCCATAGCTGGATGGGCTTTTCCTACCCCCTTGTTTCACTCTTCCCAGTCCTCCAACTCTTGATTCCTAGATTTATGGCCCCAAATAAATGACTCAAATGCAGTTCCTTTGTCTCAGGTTTTTGGTGGAATCCAAGCTAAAACACTAAATAAAAAATATTGTTAAAAATAAGTTTATGTTGGTCATTATTGATCTACTTGGAGTGGTCCTCAAAATGTGGTCCAGGGAGTCAGTCCCTGAGGCCATTTCTGGGAATCCACAAAGCCAAAACTATTTCCATAGTCACGCTAAGGAGGTGTGGTATTTTCAAGAAATTACATTACCTGTAAACGTGCAATAGACAGAAGGCAGAAGCCCATATGGGAATCCAGCTATCTTCTAGCAAGCCAGAAGTAAAAGATGCCAGGTGTGGTGGCTCAAATCTGTAATCCCAGCACTTTGGGAGGCCAAACTAAGAGGATTGCTTGAGCCCAGGAATTTGTGACCAGCCTGGGCACCATAGTGAGATCCCACAGATATAAATTAAAAAATTAGCCAGGTGTAGTGGTGTCTGCCAGTGATCCCAGCTACTGGGGAATCTAAGGCAGGGGGATTACCTGAGTCAGGAAGTCAAGGCTGCAGTGAGCTGTGATTGCACTGTCGCGCTCTAGCTTGGATGATAGAGTGAAACTCTGTCTCAAAAAATAAAGAAAAGACAAAAACAAAAACAAGAAGTAAAAGAGATTTGCAGAAGAAAAAAAAAGAAAAGAAAATGTAAAGCAATACCATTCTTCTCACTAAACTTTTGTATTTGGAAAACATAGTCATTTTTCACAAAAACGTTACTTATATTAACATAAATAGTTTGACCTGTAATGGGCTTGTTTTTGTTATCTTCGCAAAACGATTTTTTAAATTTCTCAGTTTCAACTTCTAATACTATAAATATCAGTGGATATAACCCATGTAAACAAAGCTTTTTGTGATCCTAAGTAATTTTCAGAGCAAAAGGATGCCAAGACCAAAAATTTGACAGTTATTAATTGAGTTCATTGCTTTTAACTTCTGAGTCCAATGGATACCTTTTTATGATGATTATTTTTTGTAGAGACGGGGTCTTGCTGTGCTGCCCAGGCTGGTCTCATACGCCTTGGCTCCAGTGATTCTCCCATGTTGGCCTCCTGAGCTGCTGAGATTACAGACGTGAGCCACAGCTCCCTGCTCCTTCAAGTCTGATTATGTATTTGTTATCTCTCACATTTTACCTGTTTTTTTTCTGATTATGGCCCAAAAGGGGAAGATTTCTGCCCATACTCATTCTACTATCTCGAAACTACTTATTTTCAGACTCTCTAGTTCTGGGACAAAGGTCCCCTGCCACATCAAGCGGCCACAGAAAAGCTTGGGCCAGTGATGTCCCCACCTAAACGTCCACCTGGAGGCAGCCCGTTCCATACGTGGAGGATGCAGGCAAGGATGGGCAGAGGAAGGATGGTCAGTTTCCAGGGCACACTTTTGGGGCAGATAAGGGACAGAAGGTGACAGTGGCTCAAGAGGACACCAAAGATGGCCAAAAACTTCTGCTTTTAAGGTGGCCGTAGGAGGCAGTTAATGGAAAAATAGAAACCAATCAAGCTACCTCTGCCACCAATGAAAATGGATTATTATTTATTCAACAAAATATAGGCTTTTTAAGAAAACACCAGCAAAAGCTCAACCCACTTGCTGGGTTCTGCTGGGGTGTAACGGCATCAGCTCTGAGTGTCCACTTACCTCGGCAAGGTGATTGCATGCTCTGGGGCCACATACGCCTTCTCTGCCGCTGGCCAGCTAGGTGACCTTGAGCAAGCCACCCACCCTTCTGAACTTCATCTATTTGGAAAATAAGGACGTTATTACCTCACAGTTTGTAATGAGGTCTTAGAGTCCACATATTAATTGTTCAGAACACAGCTCAAAAAATCTAAAACTTCTGGTGGGGCACAGTGACTCACACCTGTAAGCCCAGCACTTTGG
The DNA here is from genome assembly GCA_963574635.1 of Cheracebus regulus. Taxonomy (NCBI): domain Eukaryota; kingdom Metazoa; phylum Chordata; class Mammalia; order Primates; family Pitheciidae; genus Cheracebus; species Cheracebus regulus. Next base: position 20,855 of record CAUYQU010097699.1, on the reverse strand, counting down.
GAGGCCGAGGCAGAAGAATAGCTTGAGCCTAGGAGTTTGAGACCAGCCTGGACAAGATAGAGAGGCCCCATCTCTATGGAAAATACAAAAATTAGCCAGGGGTGGTGGCACATGCTTGTAGTCCCAGCTACTCAGGAGGCTAAGGTGGGAGGATTGATTGGGCCCAAGAGTTTGAGGCTGCCGTGAGCTATGATCACACCACTGCACTTCAGCCTGGGTGACAGAGAGAGACCCTGTCACCAAGAAAAAAAGAGAGAGAGAGAGTGAGAGGTGGCTTCAGTGGTAGAATAGCAGAGATCCACTGGGAGCATTAGCAACATCAGGGCCCATGCTTCAGCAGCCTGGAACTAAGGAGGAAGAAAGCAACAAGCTTCAGGAGATGGGAGGGAGGGAGGGAGGTAGGAAGGAAGGAAGGAAGGAAGGAAGGAAGGAAGGAAGGAAGGAAGGAGACAGGGAGGGAGGTGGGAGGGAGGGAAGAAGGAAGGAAAGAAGGAAGGTGGGAGGGAGGGAAGAAGGAAGGAAGGAAGGAGGGTGGGAGAAAAGAAGGAAGATGGGAGGGAAGGAAGAAGGAAGGAAAGAAGGAAGGAAGGAAAGAAGGAAGGTGGGAGGGAGGGAAGAAGGAAGGAAGGAAGGAGGGTGGGAGAAAAGAAGGAAGATGGGAGGGAAGGAAGAAGGAAGGCAAGAAGGAAGGAAGGAAGGAAAGAAGGAAGGAAGGAAAGAAGGAAGGTGGGAGGAGGGAGGGAGGGACAAAGGAAGGAAGGAGGGAGGGAGGGAGGGAGGGACAGAGGGAAGAAGGAAGGAGAGAAGGAGGGAGGGAGAGAGGGAAAGAAAGGGAGGCAAGCAAATTTCTGCTGAGGCTACCCCTCTATTCCCCTGGGTGGAACAGGCACTTATTTTGTGGGGGTGGCTGTGGACACCCCAGCACTGGCCATGGTCCATGAGAAACCAAGGGAAAAGGTAGGGTCTGAGAACAATTCTTGTGTTAATGGGAAAGGAGCAGGGCCGTATGGTCCTATGGTAAGGTTTCCACTAAGAAGCAGATGGCATTCAGTAGCGTCTACTGTGAGCCACAGATGCTGGCTAGATGTGTTCCCGCAGCTCACAAGAGGGCGCCACCACAGCCCGATGACTCCGGCATAGCTTTCTCGGTCCTTTCATCTCACTAACCTACATAAAGCCACTAATGTGTGTGCACAAGCATATTGCTTTTATTTTTTAGTTACATGACCAGTGATATGTTTTAATAGACATGAAATACAGATAGAGTGAGGAAAAACTGATTCTGTAAAAATTCCTCCTTTCCCTTTTACTAGCTGGGTTACTTAACTGGGATCTCTATCTTCTAGTAAATTGTTTTGTTCTCAATGTTTAACCAAAAAAAAAAAAAAATCCTTCCTTATCGTGTTTGGAGAATTGCAATGGTTTTCATTTTTTGCAAAACCAAGGACACTCTTATAATTCCTTTTGCATGTAGCTGTTTCATGTAGGACAATCTGTCTTTAGGGAGGGATACAGCACTTTAAATAGAGAGTTCTCCCTTCAAGTCAAGCATTTAGTTATTTAAAGAAAGTTATTGATTCTGGGGATTTGGGTTCTGTGGCTCCGGGGGGAGGCCCAGGCACCTGTATTTTGAACAAGTGAGTTAAGCGAGTGCCATGCCATAGACACCCACAAGTCTTTGGGACATGCTGTGCTCATCTACAATGGAGAAACTGAGGTGCAATCTCACATGTTTGACTGAACTTGGGAGGCTTTATTTTGAGGTGTCCCAACTTGTTTTTTTTTAGAGAAATGGAAAATGTTTTAAACACCAGCAGGCACGTGATACAGCTTGCAGACAAGAAGTCATGAGGAAAAGCAAAAGCACAGCTTCTGCTTTGATGCATTTTGCAATCCTGGGTGGGGAGGGTGCAGAATGGAAGCTTAGGCTGAGTGCCTGTGAGGGAGGGGGTTGGGGCTGAGGTCAGATGCCAGGCCTGAAGCTGCAGAGGGGCACGTCTGATTAGCATTTTGATTCAACACTATGGATTTTTTGCTAAAGGATTTGCGGGGATAGGGAAGGGGTGGCCCCTTTCATCCTCCCCTCACCCCCTCCACCAGAAAACCAGTTCTTCACCCCAGGTACTGTCTTGGATAATCATCACTCCAACTTGCTGCCCATCAGGGTCCAGGGAGGAGCTTGGTTTGGTGGTGGATGTGCTGAGGGTTGAATGGGAGGATGTAAAATGCAGAGGCCAAGACATGGATGGATGCTCTTGCAGGCAAAAGCGTGTGGTCCTCACACATTCCCCCTCCTCCAGTGTCCCACTGCCTGAGGACCAGCCTCGTCATCTCGACCCTGGCAGGACCTGGACGCTCCCCTGTCCTCCTGTTTTCCCTCCCCTCCTGCCCCAGAGGACATTCAGGGTCTTTTTCCTCCCTCTGTTCAGGAGACAAAGGCTTTTCCATTGTCATGGGTAATTTTGAGCTCTTTTCAAGTTTCTCATCAGCCCTAAGCTTGACGTCCTTCCTCGCCTGGCTCGGCAGATTACTCAGAGAGCAGGATGCCGACAACAATAGCCCCGGGAACAATTCTACTCCTTCCAGGCAGGTATCCATCTTCCAATTATTTCTTTATCCTATTTACTTAATGACCAAATCTAGTGTCATTTCATGTTTCACAGCCATGAGCAGACCCATGATGAGGGGAAATGGTTCAGGCCACTGCGAATGCGGAGCCCTGCCTCCCGCAGCCTGGAGGGACCCAAGAGGCTTCCAGGCTCTCCCCTCCATGCACCTGGGCACAGGCCACTGCCTCCAGCAGAAGCTTTCCCCTTCCCACATCCAAATCTGCCCTGTGCACTCCTGAGCTCCCCCCTCGGTAGCAGACCCAACATAGTGATCCCAGCCTTACAAAGCCCTTCTCACTCTGGCCCCTTTCCCTCACCTGCATGGGGCTTTTCCCTGCAGTCACACCTGTTGCAAGTGTCTGACACTCCCAGAGCAAGCTGAAAAATGCTGTGCCAAGCACTCTCCCAAGTATTGTGTCCTTTAGCCCCTACAGCAACCACAGAGACCAGAGAGGGTAAAGGACTCCTCTGAGGCCACACAGGATCTACAGCCCAAACCCAGCTCAGATTGTAAAACTTGCACTCTCAATGACTGCCCTAGCCAACCCCACGAGGCCACCAGGGTCCCCCCAGACCCAAGGACAATGGCTTCATTTGTCCTCAGCCTCCTTGACCTGCAGGCAATATTTGACTCCACTTCCCTCCCTGTCTCACACCCTCCTGACCTCCTCAGCTCTCCTCGGTCTCTCTGGCCCTCTCCCTACACCTCCAATTGTATCTTCAGGCTTCCTCTCCTCTCACTCTACATTTTCCAGTGGGATTCCTATGGTTTTCACTCTTATCTCTGCCTCTATGCACGCCAGATCTGTGTGTCCAGCTGTCCCGAACTTCTCAGCTCCACATGTGTGTTTGCAAAGGCTTCACCGTCCTCCCCACACTCCCTCTACCAGAGGCTGCGCCATAGATCACTGGGCCTCAATCTTCCTGCCCACTCAGCTGGAGGCTCTAGGGTCAGCTTTGCCTCCTGCCGCCCTCCCAGATCCTGCGCTGCTCGAATCAGCTGTCCACACTTCTCTCCTTATGCATTCACGCCCTCACTGAAGCTCTGGAGGTATCCTTTAGAGTGCCTTGAGAGCGCATGGTTGCACCCTCTCTAAGAGCCTACAGACCCCTGATGGATAAGTGTCCTGGAGCCCTTCACACAAGTCCAGCCCTCTGTGTTAGCTAGCCAGTCAAGTAGGTGCACACAGGGCTAGCACTGCCCCAGCTCAGAAGCCGCTTTCCCCTGGAAGCCACTCCTTGTGTCCAGGCACTTTCTCCTCTGGACTACCCTTGCATTCTATTGTTCTGTGGTAGGTGCTGGAGAAGTGGGAAGAACCCATGGCCCCTGCCCTCAAGAAGTTCTCCAGTTTTATTGGTGGGAGCAAACAAGTCAACAGACAGACATGGAGAAAATGCATCAGGTGGAGTTTGCATGCAGGGAGTTGTCACTTGCAAAGGAATGACAGAAGCAGAAGTGGGCAGAGGTAGAAGTTAAACCAATGGGCAGCCCAAACAGAGGTCTCAGAAGAACCCATCAGAAGCTCTGAAACTGGATGGTCTTTCAGAGTTGTATCAAATGGAGGCAAGAGGATGGGTCTCTACCCCTGTCTCATCCGCTATAATGTGGGCTGCCCCCAGAGAGGCCATGAGTGAGTTTGAGCAGTATTATCTGCCTTCAGTGGAAGGCAATTCCCAGAGGGGGTTGCAGCCATCGCTCCTCTAGCAGCCAGGGATATGAGTGCCTGTGTGCAGATGGGGATCTGGGCAACATGCCACAGCGTTTAGACATGGCGCAGACAGGGATGCCCAAAGTCAGGACTGGCCAAGTCAAAGATGGGGAAGTCATGAGACAGTCACCAGATCTTCCTGTTTCACCTGGGTATTGACCTACATGTAGGTGTTTTTCAAGTAGACAACCTTTAGTTCCTTCAGCTCCTCCTCATACAAATACGCCAGCAATGGCTAATATTATCTCTGCAACTGCTGTCTGCCAAGCTGTGTGCTTAGCTCTTCCCATTCATAGCTTATTTAATCTTCACAGTAACCCTACAAATTAAGTAATACAGGCCAGGCACAGTGGCTCATGCCTGTAATCCCTGCACTTTGGAAGGCCGAGTTTGGAGAATCACTTGAGCCCAGGCATTCGAGACCAGCCTGAGCAACATGGTGAAACTCCATCTCTACCAAAAATACAAAAAATTAGCTGAGCATGATGGCAGACACCTACAGTACCAGCTACTTGAGTTCCTGAGATGGGAAGATCGCTTGAGCTTGGGAGGCAGAGGCTGCAGTGAGCCAGGATTGTGCCACTACACTCCAGCCTGGTTGACAGAATGAGACTCTGTCTCAAAAATAATAAATAAATAATTGGGCTGGGCACAGTGGCTCACGTCTGTAATCTCAGCACTTTGGGAAGCCAAGACAGATGGATCACTTGAGGTCAGGAGTTCAAGACTGGCCTGGCCAACATGGTGAAACCCCGTCTCTACTAAAAATACAAAAACTAGCTGAGCATGGTGGTGTATGCCTGTAGTCCCAGCTACTTGGGAGGCTGAGACAGAAGAATTGCTTGAACCGGGGAAGCAGAAGTTGCAGTGAGCTGAGATCACGCCACTGCACTCCAGCCTGGGCAACAGAGCGCGACTCTGTCAAATAAAGAAAGAAAGAATAAAACTATTGCCCCATCTTACATAAATGGAGCATGAGGCTTAGAGAGGTAGAATGACTTGCCCAAGATCACACAGCAAATAAAAGGCTAAGCTATCTCTGCCCTTTCTTCTCCCTGGCACACCTTTCACCCTGCAAAGCTCAGTGCCTACCTTACTTGCTCCATCAAGCCTTCCTCATTTCCCTCAGGAAAACCAAGTCCCCACCCTGGCCTCTAGAGAACAAGCTGCTCTGGGCCACACACCTTGGCTTCCAGCCCCTTCCCCATCCCGGACAAGGTCACCCAGGAGGCTCCATCCAGATTGTGAATGTCCCTCTTTAACCACAGCCCCCAGTAAACCCACAACCTCAGGGACATATGGCCTTGGAGGGGTAAGTGGGATTTCATTTCCCTGATTCTGGACCTGGGTTTTGCTAGCACGCCTCTCCCACTATGACGGCATTCGCTTAAGGCAGCTCAGCCCCATCGGGGTCTCTCTGAGTTTGCGGTCAGCTCAGGCCATCACATCTTTCTCACCTGTGCTCTGGGAAGCTGCCTCTGCTTGGTCTATGCTTCTGAGACAAAGGAGCTTGAGTGGACTCAGGGGCCCCTTCTGCTGGAAAACCGCTTTGAAATCACACATTCATTGCATTCACTGGAGGAGCATCAGAAGTTGACAGTAATATGTGTTTTTCCTTCACTGGATGCTCTAGGCGGGTATGCCTGAAGCAGACCCTGAGATGAGTGTTTACGCCACTGATGAAGGACATGCCCAGGAGAACCAGATAAGGGAGCCAGAGTGGGAGGGAAGAAACTAAGAAAATCACTCCAGGCAAAGTCCCAGCCTCAGCTTGATATAAATTACACTGACTTGAGGCAAAGGAGCTGGGCTCTCCACCCTGGTCCCAATCAGCCATTGTTTCAGGGCTGCCCCAGGAGGACACTGGCTCCCAGTACCCTTGCCATCTGTGCATGCATTCAGCATGGTGGCACCCCCTCAAAGGCCGCTGCTTAAGAGGGTCACAGGTGCTGGGGCCACAAAGTACTCGGAGCCCAGCAATGGGCGCACAGGCACTGTAGCAGGGGTATGAGAGGATCAGAGCAATGTCCCCTATGCTACTGGAGGTGTTTTTACCTCCCGTTACCAAGAAGGTACCAAGCTGTTGGTCCCTCATGTTCTTCCCCATTCCGTGTTGCTCTGCCAGCCAAAATCAGAAGTTGCCAAGGCACCCAGGGAAACAAGGCACCCACAGAAGCTCTTGTTTTCAAAAGTCTGAGCTGATTAAAGCCGATGGAGCTGGATTTCGCCAGAAGGAAAGGACACTAATATTTGGGAAGGTTGCGATCCAAAGAAAGAAGCATTTGAAGTCTTCCCCAGGGCCTGGAAATTAAAGTTGAGAGATTTTGGAGGGTCTCTAGAAGGGCAGGAACCCATGCCTTCCCTTGAACCACTTCCCAAGCAGACAACCAACCTCATATGGGAGTTCCTAAAGGGGCTGACATCAAATCCTGAGGCTCCTTAGTGAAGACCCCACGCTGCAGCCTGGCCTGGAAGCAGAGTGACATACCTACTAGAATAGGAACTTATCAGAGCAGCCAATGATGGGAGAAGACCAGAGGGCTCCTCCCTGAATGTTCACCCTGTGTGAGTCCTGACCAAAACCTGACAGATACAGATTCCTCATCTATCTTGACAAATAGGAACTTGCAGCCAGTTTAATTTGATTTAAGGAAAATAAAATAATGTGACATTCCTTCACCCCCAGCAAGAACTAATCCCTTTCTCCAGTGCTCCTACAATGGGGAGGGCATTTCCCTGATGCTGGTTTTTCATGACTGTCCTGATCTCCTTAGGGAAGAGGTGGTGCTTTTTAAACTATTTCTGTAGCCCAGGTGCCTATCAGGGGCCCAGGACTCAGCAGGTCTCAATAAACAGGACCTATCGTAATCAACATTCCCCTACATCGGCACATGAACCATCCATCGAAGTATTACACGTTGTTTGCGCCTCTCTGCCCCCTCCCTTTTGCTGTCACCTCAAACTCTCCAAGCACACACGAACCAGTGCTCATAAATGTTGCATGAAAGAAGGGAGGGAGGGAGCGAGGGATGGATGGATGGGTGGATGAGCAGATGGATGGCCTGGTGGTTGAGGCTGGTGAGCAAGTGAAGGAGTGCTTGTTTTAGACTAATCTATTTAGGCCACTGCCATTTCCTGTTGGCTGAGCAATGAGCATGCCATGGGGCGAATCAGCTCTCAATGCAAGGCAGTGCATGGCCAGAGGAAAGTTCCTGCTGTCTCTCCTTCACCCTGACAGCCATGGCCCCAAGGGCTAACAGAAGCCCTGGAGACCAATTCTACCATCAGGAAGGAAAAGCCCTTGCAAAACAGTTGCATTCAGAAAATTAGCATTTATAACAGTCAGAGAATTATGAAATGTCTTCCAACCCAGTCACTGAGCAATGCCATGTTGGTGGGTTCTGATGAGCCTGGGGAAACTTACTTGTACCCTTTTAGCCCCTAACCCTATTACACATGCCCCTGCATGAAACGAATGCCCCCATTCTCACATACTGCTATTGAGAGTGCATTTTCATACAGCCTCTATCAAAAGCAATTTGGGAATAGCTATAGACATTTTATTAATAAATGTGCTTGCTGTTTGACCCAGGAATTCTACTCCTAGGAGTTAATCCTGCACATACATTCACATATATGTACAAAACCCCCATATACAACGTTTGCAAAAAGCACTTCATGAAAGCCATCTAACTCTTCATCAGAGGATCTGGGGAAATCAAGAATGTTCTGTAGCCATGAAAAAGAATGAAAGTTCTATATGTTCTGATACGGAACAGTCCCCAAAATATATTACTAAGAAGGAAGAAGCAAGGTGCAGATCAGTGTGCATCATTTACTACCATTTGTGAGGGTCTTAGATAGCAGAGACCAGCTCTGGAAGGATCCGTGAGTGGCTCCCATGAGTTGCCTTCAAGGAAGGGACCATGGGGACCAGGAGACAAGACTAGAGAAATGCTTCTCGTATTGCACAATTTTGAATTGTATCATGTGTATGTATTACCTATGCTTAATCAATATCCCCATCCACCCAGTGAGGTGCCTTAGTATTTGACATTCTGCCAATGGAGAATCACAAGGTTAAAGTCTTAGACTGAATATTATTTCAACATCGTTTCTCACTGGAAGCTCTTTATAAAGCAAGTCTTGCTAGATTTAAGTATGATCCAACCTATCAGACTGACTTTCCTCTTTCAGGCATACAAAAAAATTCACTGGGCATCGACTTTGTCCTACACACTTGCACAGGCACTGGAGAGACAGGCAGAATGCACTGACCTCACAGGCAGCCAGGTGGACAGCTGCACTCACAGAGTGGTGGCAGTGCACAGGGAGTGGTGGCTCTGCACAAGGAGTGGGGGACATGCACATGGAGTAACAGAAGTACACAAGGAGTGGGAGTCCTGCATGGGACTGGTGGCACTGCATACAGCCCTGTGCAAGGAGTGGCAGCCCTGCATGGGTACCTATGGCCCTGCACAGAGAGTTGCGGCCTTGTATGAGGGGTGGCGGTCCTGCATAGGACTGGTGGTACTGCACAGGGAGTGTGGCCCTGCACAAAAAGTGGTGCTCCTGCATAGGGACTTATGGCCCTGTACAGTGAGTTGTGGCCTTGCATAAGGAGAAGTAACCCTGCACAGGTACTGGTGACACTGAACAGGGGGTGGTGGCACTACACAGAGACTGGTGACCCTGCACAGAGACTGGTGACCCTGAACAGGGACTGGTGGCACTGCGCAGAGACTGATGATGCTGCACAGAGACGGGTGACACTACACAGAGACTGCTGACCCTGCACAGAGACTGGTGGCACTACACAGAGACTGGTGGCCCTGCACAGGGACTGGTGACCCTACACAGAGACTGGCGGCCCTGCACAGACACTGGTGACACTATACAGAGACTGGTGGCCCTGCACAGGGATTGGTGGCCCTGCACAGAGATTGGTGGAACTGCACAGACACTGGTGACCCTGCACAGAGACTGGTGGCACTGCACAGGGACTGGTGACCCTGCACAGGGACTGGTGACCCTGCACAGAGACTGGTGACCCTGCACAGGTACTAGTGGCCAGGGACAGAGATTGGTGGCACTGCACAGGGACTGGTGGCACTGCACAGACTGGTGGCCCTGCACAGGGACTGGTGACACTACACAGAGACTGGTGGCACTACACAGGGACTGGTGGCCCTGCACAGGGACTGGTGGCTCTGCACAGGGACTGATGACCCTGTACAGAGATTGGTGGCACTGCAGGGAGACTGGGGTCACTGCTCAGGGAGTGGGGGCACTGCACGGGAGTGATGGCACTGCACGGAGACTGGTGGCACTGCACAGGGATATACCCTGACATTTGAGGAGACTGAGGCAAGGATGTAAGTGGGAGAGAGTTAGAATTTAGAATTCTCAGACTCCTTGGGTTTCATGCTGGAACATGCTGGCATGAGAGAGCCAGGCCTTGGCCTGTGCCCAGCTCCGTCCTCTTCCCACCCCTGCCCTGTCCCACTCTAGGAGGGGCTTGCACACACAAGGAGACCCTTCAGCCCTCATAGCCAAGCTCCTTGCACACAGACCCTTTCCATAGTCAGTGCCCTTAGCTCCCCTCAAGCCTCCAGGTGCACACAAAGCCTCTGGGCCCTGTGCCTCTGCTCACCTGCAGGAGGAAAGACCTAGCCAAGGGTCCCAATAGGGCCTGGAAGCAATCTTGATGCCACCTGGGCAGAAAATCCCAGGTGGAGTACAGCCAGATAAAGATCTAGAAGGGAGAGCCAAGGCTTGAGGTTTGCATGTTCGCTGGGTTCTACTGATCCATCAAGCCCTGGAGAAGGAGATGGCCAGAGGAGGACAGCAAGGCCTCCCAAAGGACAGGCCAGGTAACAGCCCTCCTCACCTGGGTCTAAAGACAGTGTCGCTGAGGCTCTGACAGTGGGAGATTCCAAGACACGGTGATGGCCTGAAAAAAGGGGTGGTCTGTGCTAAGACCTGTGGCCAGCTGAGAGGGCTTCCCAGCACTCGGTCAGTAAAGAAGAGGCCCTTCCAGGAAGAAGGAGTGGCTGGACAGGAGGCTGTGTGTGGAAGGCAAAGGGGCGAAGGGAGAGAGGGGGCTGGGGGTCAGTCCCTTCTTCCTGCCTCCCTACTTTGGCATCCGCCCTGCTCACATTCCTTGCTGATCTCCCACAGTGCTCCCTGTGTACACCTTTGCTGCTCAAAGGGTCTGCAAGAGCCAGGCACAGTGGCTCTCACAAAGGTGGGAAGATCACTTGAGGCCAGGAGTTTGAGATCACCCCAGGCAACACAGTGAGACTCTGTCTCTTTAAAAAAATAATAATTTTTTTTGAGACAGAGTCTTGCTCTGTTGCCCAGGGTGGAGTGCAGTGGTGTGATCTCGGCTCACTGCAACCTCCCCTTCCCCAGTTCAAGCGATTCTCCTGCCTCAGCCTCCCCCATAACTGGGATTGCAGGCACCCGCCTCCATACCTGGCTAATTTTTGTATTTGTAGTGGAGATGGGGTTTTACCATGTTGCCCAGGCTGATCTGGAACTCCTGACCTCAAGCGATCTGCCCACCTTGACCTCCCAAAGTGCTGGGATTACAAGTGTGAGCCACCACACTAGGTCAATAATAATAATTTTTCAAAGCGTGGTCTAAGATCAGCAGCATGGCCTGGAAACTTGGAAATGCAGACCCTCTGGCCCTATCTCAGAACCACCGAATTAGAATTGGCATTGGATGCAAATCCCAGAAGAGTTCTGCACGCTTTGTAATTTGAGAAGCACTGGTCTACACCATACTCCAGCACTTTAATGGAGCTCCATTTAGCAGTGGTGGACATTCTGCAGCATATGGTTCCTTCTTGAGTGCAGCTTATGGAAGGAGCAGGAGGGACGGGACTGAACTTATTGTGCAGGTCCCCTGTGGTCTTGGGGTCCTTGATTGCTCACTGCAGAGTTTGTAGGTGAAATGAGCAGCTGTCCTCACCTCTCCAGCATTCTTGGAATGGAAGGAGTTACCCTGAGCTGGGCTGGCATCTCCTGGGTCCTCAGTCTCAAGCTGCTTTCTGATGTCTTCACTGTCAGGTCCGCATCCTGCACAGGGTAGGTACAGGGGGCCAGGAGGGTACAGAATACACATTCGGTTGAATCCAGCATCTGATCCACCTCCCCACATTTCAGGAACGGGCCAATGGGTGAGTCTTAGGGAACGCTAGGCCCTGCGTCCTCAAGGAAAACTGAAAGGCTCCAACTGACTCTTCTTGGCCTGGGCAGCTGGAGGCAGGCAGATGCCCCAAGTTCAGGCAGTCAGATGCTCCCACCAGGGGTTTGGGTCTGCGGAAGCAGGGCCAGCCGGAAGTCCTTCTGGGGCCGGGCACAGTGGCTCATGCCTGTAATCCCAGCACTTTGAGGGCTAAGGCAGGAAGACTGTCTGAGGCCAGGAATTTGAGACCAGTTTGGACAAAACAGCAAGACCCTCATCTCTACAAAAGTAATAATAATAATAATAATAATAATAATAATAATAATAATAACCAGCCATATTAGAGCATGCCTATAGTCCCAGCAACTCAGGAAGCTAAGGTGGGAGGATCACTGGAGCCCACAGGGTCAAGGCTGCAGTGAACTATGATTGCACTCCTACACCCCAGCAATTGCACACCTAGCCCCAGATACACATAGTCAAATAGAGATTATACATTCATGATTGAAGCAAAAGTGTTATGAGACAAAACTTACCCTAAGGACATGTGATAAGATCTGATATTTTACAATTTTATTCTTTTTCATTAAAGAAAGAGCTTGTTGATCCTACCCTCTAATAAATCTGAAAGCCAACGTTTGCAAATGCTGCATGCCAGGGTGAGGTGTCACAGACCAGGGTGACAAAGCAAGACCCTATCTCTAAAATAAATAAAATTATATATATATATATATATATATATATATATATATATATATATAATTAAATAGAATAATAAAATATTCTCCTGGCCAAATTGGCATCCCCACCCCCAGCAGCAAACTCAGCAGGGCCAGTGATGGCACCTGGTGTCCCAGCAATGGCCACAGTGTCATGGCGAGGCAGTCTCTGCCCTATGACCTCAGCTGTCTTTCCAGCAGCCTGTGGATTCTGCCTGCTTCCCTGAAGCCTCCCTAGATTCTGAGAGGGGCCAGTGTCCTGCTCCAGGTAAGCAGAGTCTAGGTCTATTGTGAGCAAAACTCTGATGATCATTGCAGGGCTGAAAGGAAGGATGGAGGGAGCATGATGCTGGCAGACCCTCCATGGCATCTGGGGAATTGAAGGCTGTTTTTAACTCAAATCTCACTGTCCAAAGCAGCATGAACAGTTTTCACCTCTGTTGTGGATGCCCCTGTTCCTGGTACATACCTCTGCTATGACACTTGTCACCTGGTGTTCGTTGAGCATCTGCCTCCTTCATTTGCTGTGGGTATTTAGAAAGCAATCTGTATTTCCTCTCTGTATGCCTCAATTTCCCCATCTTTATTAGAGGAGACTGGATAAGATTATTTCTGAGGCTGTGTCCACAAGTGGTTCTGTGAGCTGGCCCGTGCATTCAGCCAGTCAGTTGGCCATGAAACATGCATCTATGCAAGGGACTAGGAGGGTTACATACAATGGGAAACTGAGGCCCAAAGAGAGGAAAGATAAAGTTCCCATGGTTAAGGAGATAAAACCAGAAGTGCAGGTAAGGAAGGGAAGCAATATTCATATTACTGAAGGAATCCAAATTCTACCAGAATGTATGCTTGTTCCTTAAAGAGAGCCCTCATTTTCTGCATTTAAGCATTTATTTGCCAATCGATAGCCATTAATAATTACAGAACATGGGCAAAGACTCTAGCAAAGGTCCTGAGGTCTTCCCGGATGGGCCCAAAATAACAAGGACTCTTCCCACCCGCCCCTCCTCTTCACCAAAAGTCAGAGGAGGTGTTGAAAGTTGACCTTCACCCCCCTGTCCCTGCCCGGTCCACTCTCACCCACCCCCTCTAGGATGTAATGGTGAATCACTCAACGCATGGGCCACCTTGGGAAGTCGCCTGACCTCTCTTCCTTTTCACTGCATAAAATGGGCATAGTCATTGAACAAATACACAAATGAACCTCAATTTTCTCATCTCTAAGTGAGAAGGTTGGACTAGAATTAACAAGAGGATCCTTGAAGTTCTTTCCAGCTCTGACATCCTCACCCATTGCAAAGAGGCTGTGAAACTGGATTATGTAAGGTCCTGTGGCCTCACCAATTGTTTCGCACATCCATTCCTTTTCCCTAGCTAGATAATGATGTGGCTGAGGGCAGAGACTGTGCCCACACTCACCAGGTGCGTGTGAGTCAGCGTCTGGATTGTGTGGCCCCGCTGGGGCTGCCCTGGCTATATCAGACGCCTCTTGCGCCCGTCTCACACTCCTCAGCCACTCTCTGACCACAGCATCGCCCAGAGTGCCCCCTGCAGCCTTGTATTCTCCTGCAGTCCCAGGGCCTCTGACACTGTGACGTCAGTCACCTAAGAAACCCAGTCCCCCAGGCATGCACAGCTCAGGAATGCGGGACTGTCAAGGACTTGCAGCAACCCTCAGCCATGAGGTAGATGTGTGGGGTGCAGGGTGGGGAGGTAGGGGCAGACACACTCCCCAGACACACTCCTCAACAGCACACCTTGACTTGACTTCCCCTCCTCCACTTCACTCCCTCAGCCCCTCACTCTGCTCCCTGAGCTCTCCTCCCAAATAAACTGCGTGCAGGCAGGCACACATGCCCAGGCTGTGGCTCTGCTCTTCGTGGGATGCCAGGCAGAGACACCTGTCCTGGGGATTGGATCCTGAGCCCGATGAGGCAGGAGTGTTCAGGGCTCCAGCCAAGAAGTGCTTTCCAGATGCTGAGTGAGATCCCGAGCAGGGGAGAGGGCATCTAACGTGGAATGAGGAGGAGATAGCACAAGGGTAGAGAGAACCAAGAGAGGGGATTTCGCTCAGGTGGCTTAGAGCTGCTCCCAGCCACCACTGGGCTCACACGTCATCATTTTTGCCAACATGGTCTCACTGCCACCCCACCCCACCCAGCCTCCAGTGGTTTGTCCACCCATGGCTCTGGCCTCTAACTGGACAGGATTTTATAGGCTAGGAAAAATAGTGGGGAAGGTTAAGGGAGAAGAAAATCAAGTTCAACTTGGAACCATCCCAGAATGTCCAGCAGGAAAGGCCCCTGGATGTTACAAGCCACCACCCTCTCAGTGCTCAGAGGAGGAACTAGGAACAGAGAGGGTGACTAAGTCAAAGGCAGCTAGTTCTTGTAGGGAATCCATGTCCTTGCAGAATTCAGAGTGGATGCTTCTGAACCCTACCGTGCCCTCAGGGTACGTGTCAGAGCAGGTGTGTGGCTGGGACAATCCTCCATCTATGTTCCTCACTTACACAGGCTCCAGTTGATGAAGCCCAAAAGGCTTCAACCAACCCACCACCACAGCGACCACAACGTGCTTGGCGACACCTCACCCTGACATGCAGCCACCTGCCAGTGTTTGCAAACATTGGCTTTCAGCTTTATTAGAGGGTAGGATCAACAAGCTCTTTCTTTAATGAAAAATAATAAAATTTTAAAATATCAGATCTTATCACATGTCCTCAGGGTAAGTTTTGTCTCATAACACATTTGCTTCAATCACAAGTGTATAACCTCTATTTGGTTATGTGTCTATGGGGTTAGGTGCGCGATGTGGAAAAGCTTGAAAACCATTGCCTTACACCCATTTGACAAACAAAGCACCCAACAAAGACTCGAATACATGAATATTTGCCAACCAAAAGGAGAGCTTTTGAGCCTGGAAGAAACATCACTATTCAAGTGCTACAGCAGGAAAGAAGTTGAGGCTGGATTTGCATTCAGCTTGACTGTTCATAAAGCACTATGCAGGAGGAGGAGGAGGAAGGGGGAAAAAAAAGCACCATGCATCATGCAACCACCTTCAGTGTTTTTTGTTTTTTTTTTCTTGAGATGGAATTTCACTCTTGTTATCCCAGCTGGAGTGCATTGGCACAATCTCGGCTCACTGCAACCTCTGCCTCCCAGGTTCAAGTGATTCTGCTGCCTCAGCCTCACAAGTAGCTGGGATTTTTTTTAATAGGTGCCGGCCACCATGTCTGGCTAATTTTTGCATTTTTGGTAGACACTGTTTTTTGCCATGTTGGTCTCGAACTCCTGACCTCAGGTGATCCTCCCACCTCAGTCTCCTAATGTGCTGGGATTGCAGGCATGAGCCACCGTGCCCAGCCTGCCTTCAGTTCTTATCACTAAAGGAT
The DNA here is from genome assembly GCA_963574635.1 of Cheracebus regulus. NCBI lineage: Eukaryota > Metazoa > Chordata > Mammalia > Primates > Pitheciidae > Cheracebus > Cheracebus regulus. The sequence continues at coordinate 5,226 of CAUYQU010097699.1, read as the reverse complement.
TCGTGTTATCAACTGAGAAACGAGCATATGGAGGGGTTTCCTGCAAGGGCACTGAAGACGTGAGAGATGACACCTGTGGAGCACCTGGCACACAGGAGCTGCCCTCCAGACTGCAGCATGGCCAGTTCACAAGGGTGAGCCCCGGCATCAGCTGAGGGAGCACCCAGTCTTGCAGCTTCTCCCCCAGCACACTCTCCTGCCTCAGCTCATGCAAGACCTCTGCCAGGAGTGCTTACAGCAAGGCTTCAGCCTCAAAAAGAAGGCTTTGGGGGCTGATGGGGAATGTAAGGGTAAAAGGAAAGTGTCCACTAGGTCCCCCTGATTGATCACTGGAAATGAAAGAACAATAGGAGATTAATAGGAGAAAAAGGCATAAAATGTGTTAACATACAGAAACAAAGGGGGCGTACAAAATATGAGACTCAAAGAAGGGCCAAATGACTGAGGTTTAAATAGCACCCTCTTCATAGAAGAGAGGAAAATGGGGGTAGGTAATTTTCAGGGGTAGTAAATAGTTTTGAGAGAAATCAAATGGACCCAGAAGGCAGACACTTTCCTGTGAATGTCCTCAGGAAACTGAATGGGACTGCAATTTAAGGGAAAGTGAGGGGCAAAACTGCACTGTGAGCAGAGGTTGTCTTATGTAGATAAAATCTCCGCGGCAATCCCTCAAAGTTGCCCTCAGAAGAATAAATGAAAAGTCTGTCTGGGCTTGGGGACAGCTTTCAGTCTTTTCTCTTTGCAGGTGGCAGATTAATCTTTCCTAGTTATTTGATGAGATTTCTAGGGAGGGGGCCTTAAGACAGTTGCATTTCTTTTGGAAAGAAGTTTCCTTAGTCAGATAAGGAAATCCGAGAGAGCCCCGTTTTCCCGCACTTGGGCAGAGGGCAGAGGAGAAGCAAGGGAAGGTTAGAAAATTCTTGGTTCTGAGGCAGCATCTAAGGACTTGCATTTCCTTTCAATTCAAAGTGCTCAGCCTGCCAACGCTTCCTACTTTGGGGTTTCATTCTCCGTCACCCCACAGGGGATTGGGGTCTGTCTTTGGAGCAGGGGGAAGGCCGAGGCAGCCCAGCAGAACCCCAGGGTGAGGGTGGAAGATAGTTTCCTGGACCTGAGGCTTTAGTGGGGTTCGTGCAAGAGTCACCCCAGTCTTCCAGTTCACTGCCCAAGCACGCACTTGAGGAAGTCTGTGGGAGCAGCTTCTTGTTTGCTCCTCGCTCTCATTTTCCAAAAGGCAGACAAGCCCTGGCTGCCTTATGCCCAGGACTCGGTCCACACCCCGCTCCATGAGCACCTGCGGGGAGGCTCCTCTCCAAAGTGCATTACCAAGGCCTGTGCTAAATTTTTCAGCAGCCGCTTGCCTCACTAATGGTCCTGGGACATAGACTGAGCCTCCATCCAGAACTAAGTGCTCAGGCCTCCCCGACTTCTGTCCTGCCTGGGCAAAAAGCCCAGCACCGCCCCGCAGCCCAGCTCTCCCTGCAGCCTCGGCTCCCACTGGCCCTCTGCCAAGGACTCGGGCCTCTGCTGTGAGGTGTGGTGCCTCATTTTACCCATAATTGTACAAGGTCCCTGTGTGATGCCTGGGAAAGTACAAAGTTGCATCTCATTTCATTTGGGATCCAGTTGAATTCCCAAATGCTGCCACTGAGCAGGAATCTCAGTGCTCAGAGCCCAGCAGTAGGAGGGGTCTGGCAGCTGGGCCTGGACACCGGGCCTCTCCATCCTCTGGACAGCTCTGGCCATTGGTCACCACCCTGGCCTTAGTGAGTATTAATTCACCACAGTCTGTCTGGCTGATCTCTGAGTCAGAGCCGGGCTGGGATAAATGGGTCTCTGAGCCCACCAGCCTGTGTCTCCCAAAGGGAGAGCACTCTTGCTTTATTTTATTTTTGTATTTTTTAATTATTATTATTTAGAGACAGGTTCTCTTGCTCTATTGCCCAGACTGAAGTGCAGAGGAACAATCATAGCTCACTGTAACCTTGAACTCTTGGGCTCAAGCAATCCTCCCGTCTCGGCCTCCCAGGCAGCTGGGACCACAGGTTCCTCGGGAGCCTTGCCACCATGCCTAGCAAGCACTCTTGCTTTCTAATCTGAAATCATTGTAACACAATCCCCTACTACCTTCTACCCAGAAATGTATCCCCTCACAAAGTATATGTTCTTCACCCTAATCCCACCATCGTGATTTCTGAGTACTTCCCAGAAAACTGTCTCCACTGGCTCCCAAGTGCAGAGCTCTTCCTCCAGCCTCTGGAATGTCCACCATGTTTATGGTGCATGGAGGCTAATAATCCCTGGATGAGCTCTCTCCAGTGGGATCATGAAGGGAGAATGGAATCCCTGACTGCCCACAGCACAGCTGGGCCCAGCTGTGAGCTTGAGCAAATGCCCTCAAAGCTCAGAGTTAACCCAACTCCAGCACTCTCCACTTATACAGATGGCAGCCCGATCTTAGTGCTCCACTCAATCCACCTCTGTGTCCACTTAATTCTCTGAAACCAAAATGGGGAATAGGGCCAGGCGTGGTGGCTCACACCTGGAATCCCAGCACTTTGCGAGGCCAAGGTGGGAGGATCACCTGAGGTCAGGAGTTCGAGGCCAGCCTGGCCAACACAGTGGAACCCCGTCTCTACTAAAAATGCAAAGTTAGCCAGGTATGGTTGTGCACGCCTATAATCCCAGCTACTCCAGAGGCCAAGGCGGGAGAATCACTTGAACCCAGGGGGCAGAAATTGGAGTGAGCCGAGATCGAGCCATTGCACTCCAGCCTGGGTGACAAGAGCAAAAGTCCATCTTAAAAAATAAAAATTAAATTAAAATTTAAAAATAAAATGGGAACTAGAATGGGAAGCAAGGAGGTTCCAGCTTAACCCTCGCCAGCAGATATTCTTGTATTCCTTATACCTGAGCCTTTGGGCCAATGCTCCCCAGGCCCAAAGGGGACCTCCCTTTCAAGTATAAGGCTCCCCTAATTCCTCACCCCAGGATTAACTTTTTTCCCAGATGACTGACTTAAAGAACTTCTGTTCCTTGCAGCAAGAAAACTCTACTCCCAACTCCCCACCAAGTGTGGTCTGGCCTAGACAAGTCTGCCCTAAGAAAAAGGCCAGAAAGACCCTTAGGAATTGAAACAGACTTTAATAAAGATGAGCATTCAAGCATTAAAAAAAAAAAAATTTCTGAGCCAGGTACGAGGCCTAGGAACAGAGAGGTGCACCAGGGCTGCCATGTGAGGTGGGCTGGGCCCCACTGCTGGGGTCAAGAGGTATTAGAAAGAGTCTGGTTGGCCGGGCTCACACCTGTAATCCCAGCCCTTTGGGAGGCTGAGGTGCGTGGATCACCTGAGGTCCACAGTTCGAGACCAGCTTGCCCAACATGGTGAAACTCTGTCTCTACTAAAAATATGAAATTTAGTTAGACATAGTGGTGGGTGCCTGTAATCCCAGCTACTCAGGAGGCTGAGGCAGGAGAATCTCCTGAACCTCCCAGGAGGCAGAGGTTGCAGTGAGCTGAGATTGTGCTACTGCACTCCAGCCTTGGCAACAGAGTGAGACTCTGTCTCAAAAAAAAAAGAGTCTAGAAGCTCTAGGTGACCCCATGTCCACATCTATACACATACCCTAGTACATTATTTACAGACCTGTGGCCCACCTATTGACTTTGAAATAACAAGGACCTAGGTTTGAATCTTGAGCCTCAGTTTTCTTACCAGTCAAATGGAAACACCAGGTAGAGTAAACCAAGTGCAGACGGTGCATTGTAGGCCTTGAACACATTGAATTCCCCACCTCCCCTCACCTCAGGGGACCTCAGGCTCCTTGGGTTGTTTGGGATGGAGGCCCAAGGAGGGGAAAGGTCTAAGGTCTCAGCCAAGCTGGTGCTCCCCAAGGAATGAGAGTGACCACATGAGCCTGGAGCAGAAAAGGGAAGAGAAGGGTCCCCAAGGATGAGGATTTCTGGGGCTTCAGGAAAGAGTGTGGAATTGAACGGCAGAGCTAAGGGAAGACTGGGCCTTGCAGCCATCCAAATCAGGCCCGCCAACTGGGTTCGAGGCTGAGGGAGAGCGTAGCCTGGCAAAGACAGTGTGGAATCCGAGTCGGCAGCCTTGGGTGAGATTCCGCTTCTGCCACTGCTGGCTGTGTGATGGAAATCCACCACATCTCTCCAAGCCTCACTGTCGTTTTATCAAATGAGGACATTGTACTGAATCACGTGGTCTGCACAATGCCGGTGCATGTGCCTAGAATCTTCCCCTCTGGTGTCCCCTCGATGCCGAAGGTGCTTTCTGCACAGGGTGCACCATGGTCACTTACTGTCTCCTGAAGCCTGCTGTGAAGAGGGGCTATGTGGAGGGAAGGCAGTGGGCCTCTCCCTATGAGGTCCTCAGGGGCTGAAGGCAAAGTCAGAAGTGAAAAAAGGGGGGGTACCCCATCCTCAACCAGCTGCCATCCCAGGGCACTCAGCCTAAGGCCACTGCATTTGCATGCTATTTGCATAAATCTGCATATACACTGTATTCCCACCGTGTCTTGTAGGTAATTATTGCATTTTGGCAGCTCTGCATTCTAGGAAGGGGCACAAGCAGAGATGTGACCTCCTGAGCTCCATGACAAGAAGGTACTCGAAGCTCTTCTCCCACATCCAGATGCAATGTCTCCCATGGGGCTGTCCTGTCTTGTGTTTGAACCCTGCTCTGGAGCTCCTGTCCACTGCCTACAGAGGCCACCATCAGAAGTTCCCATTAATTGGGGACGGCAGAGTCATGATATCGCTACTCCTCCCTCACTCCTCAGCAGTTCTAATTTAAACCAGATTAGAATCTTCCCACTTGGTAATCTAGTAGGGAAATTAGAGTTAACAACAATTTATTGGCCAGAAGAGAACTGTAACATTCCCAACACACAAAAAAGATATGTGTTTGAAGTGAAGCACTGAAGTGATGTTCCCGTTACCCTGATGTGATCATCACATATTGTATGCAAGTATTAAAAGATCACATGTACCCAAAAATATGTACAACTATGATATATCAATTCATTTTTTTTATTTTTTTATTTTTATTTTTATTTTTTTTTTAAAGAGAGAAAGGAAGAGGAAGAGATTTTAGAAAAAGAGAAAAGGAGAAAGAAAGAAACAGCAAAAGAGAGAAAAAATGAAAGAGAAAGAAAGAGGAAGAGATTTTAGAAAAAGAGAAAAGGAGAAGAAAGAAACTGCAAAAGA